>JAVSCE010001093.1:0-114343 GCA_032199065.1 Smutsia gigantea
AGTAGAGAGAAAAGTGGGCAAGCCAGCCTGTGGACTGTGCACACCGAGTGGGCCCCTGTGTTGCGGGAAGGAGGGAAAGTGGGCCAGGCCTGTGCTCCTGGTTTCCCGTGGAAAATGCCACGGGGAGGAAGAGCTGACACGTGGATTTCCTTTCCTGAGCACAGCTAGATGCTCCCCACAGGAGTTCCAGACCATGGAGTTAGTCAGATCTAACACAGATCTCTGATCTGCCTCGGTGCTGGCCCCTTCCCACCTCCAACACCCCCTTCACACAGTGTTCTGGGAATGACAAGGAGTAAATCAGGACCAATGTAAGTATGGCTATGGCCTACAGAACTGCCCCTGCAGGTCCCCCCGAGGACCTCTAGAGATATAAAACTGTGGTCTGGAACTTCCCTGTGGATCATTCCAAAACAGGCAAAAAAATTTAGCATGTTTGTATCACTGCAGCAAGGATTCTGCTAGCAAAACTGAGCAGAAAATTGAAGTCGGTCGTGAGCCCAAATAACCAGGACTAAAAGAAGCTTTTAAATAAAAGTTCATTATAAGTTATTATTTGAGGAGTTTCTTTGAATATGTTTTTTAAGCCTGAAGTGTATCTGTGTCTGGTTATTTTGGTTCTTGATTTCTTCATATTAAAGGAAGAAATGAACTGGTCAATAACTTACAAAATTTTCTTTCTTGTTGGTTCATTGAAATTTGGCTCAGTTTACTACATCAGTTACCAAAAAGTGGCTCTTCTTCCCACTACTTTTCCCTTTACCCCCACCCTCACTTTCTTCCCCATTTCCACAGGCAACTATTAAAGTGAAATCTAGAGGCTTTTGAAGGGTCCCCAGGATACACAGTTGTTTGTTTGCTTCCTGCACTGTTGGCTTAGGGTTCAGTTTTCCTGATGTACCAAGGCTGTCACTCCACATGCCTCTGCTCTTCCAGCTTCCAAATTTTGTTGCTATTGTGTCTTCTTCCATTCTCACATTCTTGTCATTTTTCGCCTTATAAGCATTCTTTTGATGTCGCTTAAAGGGATTTTAGGAAGGAGCAAAACCTAAGGCATACATTTCAACATACCATCATTTGCAGTTTTATTCTTTATTTTGCTTCTATTAAATGTGAATCTAGTAATCTGTAATCCTTAATGTTATACTGGAAAATCTGTGGAGATCAGATACTCTCTCTTGTTTCACCAATAAGAAATCTAAGCCCAGGCAAGTTAATTAATAGAGGTTATCAGAGTAGATTTGGGATTTGAACACAACCTTTTAACATTGAAATTTCAGCTCTCAGAATCTCAGAATTTTAAAACAATACAAGACCCTAGAAATGATCTCATCAAAATCCTCGTATTATGAACCCAATACCAGAGACGTTAAGAGACTTATACCAGATCAGAATGCTAGCTAGAAGAATTTACGTCTGTTGACAACCAATCTATATTGTCACAAATGCTTTTTTGGAGTATTTTCTTTAAACTAGTGAAGATGGATTTAGAAGACAGGGTAGAGATGGCTTATGTTTTGAAAATGAAAACTAAGTGATAAGTATGCTTGGAGTTCTCCTTCAGTGTCTAAACTTAGTCAGACTGGCAGGTCAATAGTGGTGTTAGCCCTTGGCAAAGTTCTAGTAAGCTCTATTTCCCTTGCAAGAAAAGGCCACTCAGAAATAGTTGGATTATTCAGAACCCATACAAATCATGAAATGATGGAGGTGATTTAACATGAGAGGCTTTGATATAGAAAATGTTGCTTCAGATATATCTAACTCAAACTACTTGTAGCAATGATAGAACAAATGTTAATATAAGATGTTCAATCATTGCAAAACTGGAATAACTTCAACTCAAGGCTAAAAAATAAGAACAAAACAAAAATATAAAACTTTCTTAGCTTTTTACCATTCCCACACTTGGGAAACACACACACACACACACACAAACACATGCACATGTATATGTCAATATGTAAAAAGGAAATGCAAATAATTGAGTTGGTTAATACTAGGTACTGAGAATATTTACTACCATGCTGTAAAACTTAGAAAACAGAATTTTATAATGAAGTGCTAATTTTAATTACAGCAAAGAGGATAGCAGCATAACAATTAACATGAAAAGTATATGCAAATAGACCAGTATTGTGTAAAAATCAAGCTGAGGCTTAGTGCTAAAAATCTGCATAGTTAGTAAAAACAAATATAAAATTTTGATTAAGTCATTCTAGCCTCAGAGGAGCTTCAGAGAATATTATAAAGGTTCAAAGAAGTGGAAGGAAAAAGGAATGGAATTGATGATTTATTTAAGTAAAAGGAATGCCTCTAGTTTCTGCATACAACCTATAAAACCAATCCAAGTATGGCTTAAGAAATAGAAAACGACCTCTCAAAATGATTAAATTCCTAAGTTGGGATCAATCTGTTAATTACATTATTTTCCTGGTTAATAATAAACGTTAATAGTGGGAGGGAGTTTCCCACCTATATATTAAATTTGCTTTACCCCAAGTGACTTGGAAATCATTTGTGCTGAAAAGAAAAGGAAGCGTGCCAGAGCTCAGCCAGCCTGTTTCCTACAGGAAGACATTGATGGGCACCATCTGCGGCACTGAGGCTCTGGTGCTGCTGCGGTGGAGACTGAGGTGTGTGAGACATGTGTTACCTTTCTTACTGTTCATGGAACAACTTTGCACTGGCTCTTGCCAAAATAGATGTGGGTTCCAGAGCAGGACTGGTTTTGTCTTTCCTGGATCTGAGATCAAGGTCCTGCTATTTAGAGCAGAGTACAAGCTAGTCAACGAACACGTTCAGGGAAATGCTGATTACTTTCATTCCTTGGTTTGCCCATGCCTTCGGTTTCTATTATTTGTTGCTATTTCAAGGGGTCAGGACACTTCTTTTTTCTTTTTTGGTTCTCTCCAGCCAGGAATATTTATTTATCATCTTTTCCAAACTCTAAATTAAGGAAACTTTCTGGGTCATTTCTATGGTCTGAATATTTGCATACCCCACCCCCCCCAAATTCATACGATGTAAACTTAACGCCCAATGATGACGGCTTTGGGAGGTGGGGCCTTGGGGAGGTGGAGCCTTCCTGAGACAGGGTTCTTACAGAGGAGACCCCACCCTCCACCGAGTTCCCAAGCCCCTTCCACAGTGAGAGGACACAGTGACAAGTCTGAAACCTGGAAACAGGTCCTTTATCTCATGCTCTCAGATTTCCAGCCTCCAGAACTCTGGAAATAAATTTCTGTTGTTTATAAGCCACCAAATCTGTTTGTTAGAGCAGCTTGAACTGACAATGACAGTCATCCACAGTGGTGAGGATGATTAGATAGTCGTGTCAGCCTGTTGTTTGTCTCTTACAAGTGCCAGGCCCTGGGATTCAGGCATTATATGTATGGTGGAATTATATCCTAAAGGATTCATTAACTCTCATTACTTTCTCTAATTCCCTACACTTCTCTTACATTTGTAACCCAAGGGCTGTTTTCTCTCTGTCTATCTTACACTAGAGGGAAAAGAGAACTTAAAAGATAACTGCCAGCTCTAAAACTTAAAGCAGAGGCTGCATGGTTTGGAGAGAACTCTAAGATAAAACCGTGGTGGGTCATGAATTCCCCACTCCCTCACCAACCTATCAGTGGTCAACAGCCTGCCCTTCCACAGTTTGGACGCTTGTAAGCTTCCCCATGAAGAGATAGTAGGAAACTTGAAAATCCTGATGGAAATAGGGCTGAAGGAAGCCCCTCACACTGACCAAAGCAGCACTAAACTAAACCCATGGTGCAGGTCCCTCTGAGCCCAAGCAGCATATTAGACCCACGATGACTACATATATGTTAGGAAACTGAGATAAAGCAATTTGTACAAGATCAACCGTCCAGTTCATTTTCAGAGCTGGAGTATGAGCCCATGCTCTCTGGCATCAGAGTTTTCATTTATCATAATATTCTACTGCTTCTCAATATCCACTGCAAAATAATTCGGGATAAGGATTTATCATTAGAGAGGCATTCCCTTGCCTCTAAACAGTATCCATATCTTTAGAGGACAAACTCGGGCTTCATTTTTTTCCCTCTTGAAACACTTATCTTCCTCATGGATATAGATCAAGGGTATTTCTGACAATAAAAAATAACTTGCCAGTTCCTGTGTAGCCTGGGTGTAGAATGCCACTACCACTTGCAGGTGCTCACATTTCAGATTTGCAGAAAACCTAATATAATTTAGAGAAATGAGTTTTTAATTAACAAAAACTGAATTCCAACCCAAGGGAGAGTACTTCAACCTTCAAATTAGTTATATAATGAATCTAGTTTTTAAAATGTCAGCCATGCCCACCCACCTGCATTTCTGATAACTGTGCTACGGTTTCCAAGGTTCCGTCTCTCAATCTGGCCCCCTGGTATTAACTGCCACAGTAAATGTGCACAAGAACAAAGTAACTTTAGTTTATATAATCAAGTCAGGTTACTTTGCCCTTTCTTTAGCAAAAGACTCATGTTACACGATAGAGCCTCAAACACAATGGCACCTAAAACGTTTTGAGTATGCCATATATGACCCACCCCCACTTACAGTCTTAAAAAATAACCTAAGATTTCAGGAGCCCTCCAATTCACCCACGACCCAGAGATATCTGCACCCTGAGGCCTGGGAAGTGGGTAGCAGGCTAAAAACTCCAGGGCCCCTTAGCACCAAGGTGAGGCTTGGTTTGGGCAGCTGTCAGAGCCATGGCATGTGGGGCAAATGTTGCCAGAGCTTTGGCCTGTTTAATTCAGGCCACACCGTGCCAGAAGACAGCTTGCCTTTAATCCACCTCAATCCCTGGTGGTGAATCACTTGGCAAAAATATTTTGGAGTAAAATGCTAATCGTAAAAAAAAAACAACAAACAAAAAGATGTTTTCATTGATGTATGTCTTACATAAAATACATATGTCCTAAATGCAAAATGAAAAAAAAATTCCTTTAAGAAAATACATGAGAAGATCTATGTAACCTCGAATTGGTGATTAGTTTTTGATGCAACACTCTAAGCATGACCTATTTGAAAAATTGATAAGTTGGTCTTTCATAAAATTAAAATGTTTCTGCAAAAGATACTTTTAGAGAATGAAAGAGAAGTAACAGACTGGGAGAAAATGTTTGGAAACACAATTGATAAAGGACGTATCAAAAATATATAAAGAACTCTGAAAATACAAAAACAAGATAAGTCAGTACCTAGCAGGTGCAACAGCTGAACAAATACCTCATCAAAGAAGATACAGTGATAGCAAATAAGCATATGAAAAGATACTCAACATCATATGTCACCAGGGAAATGTAAACTGAAACTATAATGAGATAGATACCATTCTACACAGGTCAGAATAGCTAAAATACAAACAACTCAATTTCCAAATGCTGGTAAGGATGTAACACAACAGGACCTCTCATTCGTTTACTGGAGGGAATGCAAAATGGTGCAGCCACTTTGGAAAAGAAGTTTAGCAGTTTCTTACAAAGCTGAACATAATCTTAACAAGTGACTCAGAAATCTAGCTCTTAGGTATTTACACAAAAAAACTAAAAAACCTATGTCCACAAAAAAATCCACGCACAATCTGTACAGCCGCTTCATTCATAATCACCCAAAACTGGAAGCAACCAAGATGTCCTTGAGCAGGCAAATGCATAAACAAGCTGTTTGATATCCATAAAATTCCATTTAGCAATAAAAAAAGAATGAAGTATAAAGCCACAAAAATCACATGGATGGAACTTAAATGTATATTACTAAAGGAAGTCAGTCTGAAGGTTGTGTATATATATAATATATATATATATATTATAAATATGCTTCTAATTTTTAAAAATTGTTTAAGAGATTTAAAAGAATACCACAGGATAGAGTGCAGAGTGTGGCAAAATGATCTAAATGTATGAAACAACTTCTCTGAAAAGGATGGATTAAAAGGTATTGGCTGAAGTAGTTCTGGAAATTACTGTGGAGTCTTTAAGACAAAAGGCAAAAGGAAATGCATATAAGCACTGTAGCCTCATTGATAAAATTGTGTCAACAGAATAACTGGCTAACAATTCTGATACTGCTTTATATGTATCCAGGAACCAAACAACTGAATGAACAAATGGCCTGTAGTGGGAGCCAGGTTCCTGATTGCTGGAGTGGGAAGTTTCAGATGAGTGAGGGGAAGAAGCTAAAATTATCCCTGGGGTAATAGATTAGATTTTACAACATCTCTATAAATTAATATTTGGTTTAACATAGATACATGTGATGATATATACAAATACTTGTAGACATATGTACATATATGGGATAGAACATGCGCACATATTTTCTTTCTCTGTCAGCTGAGAGAGCTTAGAATTAACAATGACCTAGTAGCAATGATCACACTTAGCACCCAGAACTTGGTTTTACGATTCTCCAATAAAACAAACAAACAAAAACAAAAACAGTTGCTCCTGGAAGAAATGGCGGAATCTACGCCTGGGGCAGGAAATATATAAGGTGAGCCTTGAGCATTCTATAGCGCCATAAAGGAAGGAAATGTTTACCCAAACAAGCAGACATACAAATGCAACAAGAACAAAATAGAAAAGCCAGTGTGAGCGTAAGCCAAAAGGGCACAGGAACCAATTAAAAGGGCCTCCGACGGCTGCAGGTGGAGCAGTTTGAGCTACATAATAAATAGAATAATACTGGATTCAATTCCAAAGTACATTATAAATATTTATGACTTCATAGTGATATAAGTAGAAGATGGAATAAACAAATAGAGGAAAATGAACCAATCTGTTTTTGTGCAGAATTCCAAGTAATTTATGTAGGCATTTTCAACCTCAAGTAGGTAGAACAGAACTTCCCACTTATTAGAGGCAGGCTGCACACAGTGACTTCTTTCCACAGGGCGCAGTATGGAAAGGGAGAGAAAAAAGAGAAGATTTACAGTGGAAAGATCTGACAATAATTATCTTAGGGAAGGAATGAAAGTTAACGTCAAGAATGATGTCATGTTGATTGTATGCACTCTTTATATGACATAATGAGAATGGCACTTCCTTCCCAAAACACATAGCCCCAGTCTAAGCATGATCAAAATATCAGACAAGCCCTAACTGAGGTACATTCTGTAAAATACCTGACCAGAATTCTTCAAAACTGTCAAGATCATCAGAGCTAAGAAAACTGATGAACTATCACAGCTAAGGAGAACCTGAGGTCTAAAGGCCATGTGGAATCTTGGATGGAATCCTGGAACAGAAAAAGGGTGATGGGTATAATAAACTCAGAAAATGGGAGTACATTAGTTGTGGCAAATGTGAGATGTCAAGAACAGGGGAAACTGGAGGGAAGATATGGGAATTCTCTGTACTAACTTCACCATCTTCCTGTAAATCTAAAGCTATTCTAAAATAAAAGATTTATTGTACACTCTTGTATATCCAGGTCCCAGATCACAAAGTACAACATTACCAGCACCACCTCCTCTTCTCCAGACCCCAACTCCAGTAATTCCTCCTCCTCCTCCCCGAAAGGCAACCACAATCCTGAGCTCTAACAGAGATTCGTTTTGTCTGTCACTGAACTTAACATATAGATGGAATCACACAGCGGGAAGAAGATTCATTTTTTAAACAACAAGTTGGCTTAAATAACTTGAGACTCCTATGGGAACATATTTGCCCTTGATTATGTGCATTCATAGGTATGAAATCCAGTCCTTGTCCGCAGTTGCCTCAATCTTATATTTGACTTCAGATATAATGTAAACTATCTGGAAATGCATTACGGAGAATGGAAGAATAGATGAAATGTTGTCCTCTTTGTAAGATTCCTTTTCTCTAAAATTTTTACCTATACAGAGTTTGCATTCTCTAAAGAATATCAACTTTTTCTGGTTATCAGTTAATGCCATTAATGTTAATTATTAGGTTTTCAAATTATAAGCAGTTGGCATTTGTATTCTCAGTGGTGTACTCACCTCTTTCCAGATTGTCTAAAGTATGGGCTTCTTATCCCTGTGGAATGGCCCTGTGAAAAGGGCTTTCTTGATTTTTCCAAACTACCAGTTTGACTAACCTTCAGGATGTAGAGTTTTATTTATGTTTAGTCTTCACATGGTCTGCCATCATCTAATGAGGTTTTAAAGTACAGATTTCCAGGCCTACCCAGCCCTACTGAATCAGACTCTTTGGAGTAAAAAGACTGCATATATATAGTTGAACATATCACCATGTGATTCTTTCACCCACTCAAGTTTGAGGATCTCTTCCTTCATGTCACACATGGCTTAATTGTTGAATTTTCTTCACAGTATTTTTTAAACTTTCTATTCACAGTCATTTTGAGTGAGTGTGTATATGTGTATGTGGATAAATAAATAATATATTTCAAAATTTACACACTATAACTTAGACTGATAAAAATCAATAATCATGTTTTGTATTACTGATTTCATCTTGCTATCTAACCCTAAATTTTGAAAGACTGGGGAAAAAAATGAAACACCTTTAACTTAAAGTTAGCTTATTCATTGCTCCTGGTTTAATATGGTGGTTTTCATCTGTACAAGGCATTTTTTTTGGAAAACTGTCCAATCTTTTCATGAATTAATCTTAGGAAATTCTGTCCTTTACCCACTCTGACCTTTCTGAGATGTCATGTTGTGGTGTGGTTTGCCATGAAGTTCAATCATTGCCTCCTAGACATTATTCTAGGCCATTTCTAAGTCACCATGTGACCATGGCCAGTTTTCTCAGGGGCCACAATGAAGGGGAAGTTTTCAATTTTCCTTTTCTACATGAAGGGAGCAAGGACTATCCACCACTCTATTACCCCACCCGCCGAATAATAATAGAGTCCCAAATTTTAAAACTAAGTGGTGGAGAAACAGGCAGCTCCTATCTCTTTAAATAAGATTATGTTGCCCTTTTTCTTTCTTTTTTTTTCCCTTATTCTGTTTCAGTCATTTAATCAACAGAGATTTATTGACTACCACCTGCTATGGTCAGATCACCAGGGATATAGCAACGAATGCAGAAGACAGGGTCCCTGCTCTCGTGGACTTAGTGGGGGTGGGGAGAGACAAGGAAAGCTGACAATAATACATTTAATATCAGAATGTAAGTGACACTGTGAAAGAAATGGTCGAGTATGGTTTCATTAGACATGGTGTCAGGGAAGAAGATTACCTTAAAAGGTAACAGTGAGCTTATACTGAAGGATAAGGACTCAGACATGCCAAAAGATGGAAGAGCATTACAGACAAAGGGAAGCAGGGTGAAGACACTGGGGCAAGAAAGGGTTGGAAAGTTAGAGAATGTAGGACCGTGTGACTGGCATCATCACCAGAAATGAAAATGTATGAATGGTGGGAGAGGCGAGTAAGACTCAGATCAAGCAGGGCTGCGTGTTTCAGGGTAAAGAGGTGGATTTATTCTAAAATCCTCTGTTTTAAGCAGGATGATGACATGATGTGATATGCATTTAAAAAAATGTTTTGGCTGTTGCGTGTGGAAAATTAATTTTAAGAAAGTTAAATGGGGATATAAACTTTGTAGGTATTTAAAATGAAAGCTGCTGACTTTGTGGAGATTGGGGAAACTGACCAACCAATAGACAAGCAGGATTTTTTTTTGCTAGGAAACATCCCTCATTATGCAGAACACCATGAAATAAAGGCAAAGAGAAATGAAGGGGATGATTTACTAATGTAATGCTTTTCATTTTTTATATTAATCAAGGTATTTTTTAGGTTATTTTCTTTTTCCTTTTCTCAATAGACACAGCCTCAGACTGTCCCAAAATAAACTTGAGCTTCCTAAGTCTAGAAGACTCTCTAGAATTCCCCATGAATCTATGGCTATAATTTTCCAGAAGAGATGCCTCTTAAAACACAGTTTGTCAGAGTTTGCATATGTTTTGAGAATTTAGTTTTAAACAATTGAATATGATTTGTCTCACTGACTAAATGTTTATGGTGCACATTTCACAAGGAAGCTACTTATCTAGCTTTGCAGACAACATGCACATGTATTCACTATGTCGTCTACTTCTAAGGAATTGAAAAGCTATGTCTTCATTCAAGAAATGATTAAAAAGTTATGATGTGGAAAACACTGGAGTAGACATCACAGCTATGAAGATGAATAGCAGCCAGTTTCATTTTAAAGAATTTTATAATGAAGTACAAGAGGGCATTATAAGTAAAACAAAGACCTACTGTGAAAGAAAAAAGTGACTGCTTTCCATTGATCATCAGACAGAATGTCACACTCAAGGTGTCCACCTGGAAATGGAAGCAGAAATATTTGCTAGTTGTCAGGCAGTCTACTTTCAGAAATAATCGCAGGAAAGGGGAGCAGCAGACCAGAAGGAGTGAAACAGGGAGGCAGAGAAAACCCACTCCACAGTACATTCTGGAATTGGTCACCACTGGTGGTAACTTGGCTTGTTTCTGCCTGGACCTTCTGTGGGGCCATGAAGGTTGTGTCCCAGAACTGCCTGTCTGAAGCACAAAAGAGGTCAGAATTTGTTAAGAGCAATTCTCTCTCCACTGATCAACAGTTTCCCATTGTGGCATCAACTCCCTCACACTTCCAGGTTACACATGAGTAAGGGGCCAAACTGGTTCCCACTGGTGCCCTGTGTCCGAGAAGCTTGGGACAGAAAGTAAAAGATAGCTGTGCAGCTAAAGGAGGTCCTGTCAGGTCATATTTCTGCGAAGCTGGTTGTTATGGCATGGCTGAAGTAAAAGGTAGGTTGAGTGAATATAAGAGGATGGGGGTCGACAAGATATTCTTAACAGAAACTTTAACATGAGGTAGCATTTGAGCTAAAACTGAGAGATGTGTCAGGATTTTATACACATTTATACACACAAGAATTAAGGAGATATAAGATTGGGGAATTATTTAGAAATGCATTTCACAAAGAGGAAATCTGGTGAACAAATATATATATGTGTGTGTGCATGTACATATGTATATATGTGGACTTGAGAGAGCATGGAGTGTATCAGTAAAGGGATTTTGGTAAATAAGAGTGGATATTATCTCAGGTCGAAGAATGAATGATCTTCAGTAGTAGATTCAGGAATAGACCATCATTGTACAGTGGATGGAAGTCATTGGCCAGGTCTGGTCACATGCTGACCCTGGGTCCAGGAGAGCACTATGAAAGTTGGGAGCATTATTATAACAGAAAAGTAGTTTCTTATAGGAAGAGGTTATTGTTTTAAAATATATATCCAACAAATTCTTTGATATTCATTCATACCAGAGGTAGAGCTTAATTCCCTGCCCCTTAAGTGTGGGATATGGTGAAAAATAGAATATGGTGACACAAGAGATAGATAGTCACAGCTAATCACAGTTCTGGGCCTAGGTAATAAAAGGCACACAGCGTTCCCATGATCCCTCTCTCTTCATGTCATGAGAACATTAAAGCTTTCTTCTAGGCCGTATAGAGAGGCCCCCAAGGCGAGGAAACTTTGGCTTCTTGCCAACAGCCATGTGAGTAAGGTTGGAACCAGACCCTTCAGCTCCAGCAAAGCCTCCAGATGATTGTGGGCTGGTCTGAAATCTTGACTGTAACCTCATGAGAAACTTTGAGCCAGAACCACTCAATAAGCCACTCCCCAATTCTTGATACACAGAAGTAGCATAATATAAATTTTTTTTGTTTTAAGAACTAAATTTCAGAGTAATTCATTACACAGCTATTGATAACTAATACAAAAATAATGCTGAACAGACAAAAATAATGTATGACCGGTAAAGGTTACAAGGACCAAATTTAGGGTGGAGGTGATAAACAAAGAAAGAACATACAGACACGAGAGACTAATGGAGACTAGATTTCTATAAGAACAGTAACAAAGAAAGGTAGACAATTAATAGACAGACATTAATAGAATCCAATCATATACCCAAAAACTGAGGCTAAAATTTTGTTTTGTTATCATTTAGTTAAGCAGATCATCCTAGAGTTACATGTTCCTGAGGACAACTCATCTTACACAAGGGAGTCAATTCCAGATGTGGCCTGAGGATTGCAGATGATAGGGAAATGATAAAACATGAGCCCTGCTTGCTTGGTTCTCTTAATTCAAGAGAAGTTAGGGGAACAAGCAGAAGATTAGTAGGCAATAGATTCCAAGTCCAAATCAATTCCACCCTAATTCTACACTTTCCTCTTTAAGTATAATGAATCCAATATTTTAAAATACATTAAGGCACTTTTCTTTTTCTGTAATGGGTTCATGATTGTCTCAATAGTCTGTCAGAAGCAAGGCATCCCTTAGGGTGTGTATGCAGAGAGGAGCAGCTGATGCAGCAGGAATGCAAAGGCAATGAAAGAGTTATTTATTTTGATGAAAAACAGTTATCTAGATATCTAAGCTTCCTTGAGAGACATGATTGTCTAATTTCTTTTAGTATATGAAGAAATAAGACTGACAGACTCCAGCCATAGATTTTCTTTCATCTTGCAGAGAAGATATTCCATCTGCTTATGATGATTAGGTCATAAATCTTGTTCTCCTAAGGCAGATAAGACAAAATAGTCCCTGGGTCACAGCTCCTTTTTTATTTTCCTACTCACTACCAAAACTTTAAGGTAAGGGTTTTGAGGAACATCTCCACTTGTACATAAGAGTTTAGAAACACTGTGGCAAGTGGTTTAATTCCATAGGAATTGTGTGCTGGAAACTGCAAACACCTGAAAAAATGCTCTGGACCCAATGTGCCATTGCAGTGCAAAAGCTCAGGCTCAGATGTGGCCCGAGGCAGGTAGATAGACTTGAAGAAGTACTCATGTTCCTATAGGTCTTTACTTGTACTAAGGCTCTGGGAGCAACTGCATACCCCATGAGGGAATGCAAATATGACAAGAGGGACAGTAGGTGACCTGTGAAATTTGCAGTTTCACGACAGAACGACTGCAGAAAGGAACTTTGAGATCTAGGACAAGTATCAATAGCCACAGTCTCCAGAAATGGCTGCTAACACATGAGACACACAAAGTGACATACGATCACTCATGCTTCACTAAATCAGAGAGCTGACAAGTCCAAGTTCAGCCAAGATCTTGGAGGAGACTTGGGACACCATGTGCGTCCACAGCTTCAGTTTCCTCTGCTGACATGAGATCACATAAATATTTGCCCTCTCTAAAAAGGGAGGAGATAGAAATCAGAAAGAAAATTTTTCTCACCCAAAGAGATAAACATCATTTAAAGAGTGATTCAATGTTATTGATTCAAACTAAGATGACTGGATTAGGAAAACTTAGTTTTCTGTCTTTCAACTGCCCAGTGGGAGTGGATGTGTCTGAGGAAGAATAGATCAGATAAAGAGAATAAGGGGTCTATGCATTCTGTATTCCTCTGAAATGCAGTGAGAGGGAATGTGTGACCCTGCTGAGTTTATCTCCTTGTGAGTGAAATTATGTACCAAATTTTTCTGATTTAAGGAAACCATAGATAAAATCTGCTTATCTGTCTTAGTTACATTATTTTGTAACAGAATAAAAATAGGCAACATGGGCAGGAGATAATTTTTGAACCTGAATCCTACTACTGTCATTATGTATATGTGACTCTGTGAGTTTTCAGACTTGCTGATGTGTTGTGATTTTATACCATCTAGTGTGCCTATATTACAAGAACCTAAGAGGCTATCTTTCTTAATAGGAGATGTAATTTTTTTCCAGCTTAAACGTGTTCTTGTGAGTGAATAGAATTATTTACCAGTTTCTGAATGCACATCCACTGAGATAATTTATTTTTTATGACAACAACTTCCATGCATTGAGGCATTTTGTATTTTCAGTTAGCTTGCATTTTCTGTGACATAGATAAATCAGCTTTAATTCTTTTTTTTAAGGTCTGTTTCTTCTTAGCTTTTGTAATAGCTATGAAAGAATTCCTTAGAAACAAATTAACTTTCCTAAGGCTGTGTATACCCAACCTATTAAAATTTGCATCAAAAGTTTATAATGAAAACCACTCAGATAATTCAAAGATGAGGCATTGTTATAGAATTAAAATAACCCCTTAGCTCCTAATACGGTTTATGATCTGAGCAGGGACACTAAGAGAGACAGAAAAAATAGCTGATTATTTCTGTTAATGTCAGTTGCCTGATATTATTTCCTCTCTGACCCATTCTTCAGTGAAATTAAACTACTTTTCTTTATTTACCAAATCCTTGAAATCCATAGTGTTAGCATTGTTTCTTATAAGCACAAGGACATTCCATTCCTATTATTTCTCCAGCATTCCACCAAACACTTCTCTGAATACAATTTTCCTATTTTCAACCTCCCATTCATTCTTTCTATTAAACTGACTCAACACCATCTGTAACTTTGGGGGGAAGGGTGTTCCTGGCCTGGGGCAACTACCCTATGAATTCAGTCAAACTGAAGTAAGTCAAGGGAAAGGGCAGGTTAGGAGAAAGGCTTTTATCTCTTACAGTTACTAGCCAGGCTCCAGACCATGTGTCCCCACCAACCGCATCATACACTTTCCTTCTCCCAACTGCCCCTTCCATCAGGAACTCTGTGGGTGGGTCCTTGGTGACTGGCAAGTACCAGACCAATTAAGTACCAGGTTTCTCTCCACCCCTTGCCCCAGATCACCTGGAGGCTCTTCTGTGATAAACATGTATTGGTATGTAAATGGACTAAGGCCAGGCAGGAAATTCTGCAAATTCTGGGTAAAAACTTTGCCATCCTTACTTTTACTTATTTCTTTTCTATCCTCCCTATTACTCCTCTTCTAATTCATTTGCATTACCACAAAGCTGAAACTACAATATGTATTCTTTTTACTGTGGTAAGAACAGTTAACAAATAGATCTACACTCATGACAAATTTTCAAGTGTGGTAAAAGTATGTAACTACAGGCACAATGTTACCAGCAGATCTCTAGGATTTAATAATTTTAAAAACAAAAATTTATCCCCAAGAAACTTCATGCCCAATTGGTCAGCAACTTCCCATTTCCCACTCCTCACCCCAGCCCCTGACAATTAGCATTCTATTCATTGCTTCTATGCATTTGACCACTTTAGATACTTCATACAAGCTGCTGAGTGAAATAAGCCAGTCACAGAAAGATGTCTTTTTTCATTTTTGAAGAGGAATTAGCAACCTACTTTAATGAAGACTGACACCAAGAGGCATAAGCTTATTCAATCTCGTCCTGTCACCACTGAAAAAAAATATCCTGCAAACTAAGTTTCACTGCCCCTTTTCCTTCTAATCCATTTCCTTCCAATGTCCTTCACAATTTTTCCATCAGTCATATCTACTTTGACTTGCATTATCAACTTCTCCTACTCAGCTGAAAAGACAGATCTTTGCACTCAGAAAGAAAAAAAACTAGCCTTTTAGATCTCATACAAGTAACTATACATGCATCTTCAACTGCCATTCAACCATTCAATACTAAACCTTTCACATTCTGTCTTCTATACCTGTCATGCTAATAAATTATTTTGCATATGATTTTCATAGCTTATGTTTTTTAATCACTTTCTCTTTGATTTCTCTATAATCAATTGTAGGTATTCTTCATTTTGCCTTTCTTGAAATGCTTTTCTTCCTCCCCAGCTGTTATGGGCTTACTGTGTCCTCTGAAAATTCATGTTGCGTCTATACCCCAGTACATCAGAATGTGACTATATTTGGAGACAGGGCCTTTAAAGAGGTGATTACATGAAAATGAGACTGTTGGGTAGGTTGGTGCTCTTACAAGAGCAGGATATTAGGATACACAAAGAGACACCAGGGATCTTTCTGCACAGAAGAAAAACCCTGAGTGACACAATGAGAAGGCAGCTACCTAAAAACCAAGGAGAGAGCTCAGAAGAATCCAAACCTGCTGATACCCTGTGTAGCTCCAGGGTGAAGGCAATTCCCCACCTGGGACAAGTTCCCTATGAATCCAGTAAAACTGAAAGAGGACAAGGGGAAGGGCACGTTGGGAGAAAGGGTTTTTAATCCTCACAGCTCACTTAGGGTAACTAGCCAGCCTCTGATCCAACCATACCTTGCAGCGGTGCATGAACTTGTTTCTCCCACCTGCCCCTTCCAGCAGGAACTCCGTGGGTGGGTCCTTGGTGACTGGTAACTGCCAGACCAATTAGATACCAGTAATGGAGAGAAATGGCCACCACTCTCCACCCTCTACCCCAGATCAACTGGAGGCTCTGCTGTGGCCCATTGATATGTAAATGGACCCTTATCCACACAGCACTATGGGAGCCAAGTGGAAATTCTAGGTGGAAATTTCCACTTACCCAATACCCTGGTTTTGGACTTCCAGCCTCTAGAGCAGTGAGAAAGTAACACCCGCTGATTAAGCCACCCAGTATACGGTATTTTGTTATGGCAGCTTAATGGTTCTACATTCAATTACAGTGAGTATGGGAGGGTTTCCCCTACACCACCACCAACTTTCCAACACTATCCAGGTGTCTTCAACTGAATGCCGACACTATTCACCATAAGGTAGCATCATATTCCGCAGATTAAGGGCTCAATCCTATGAGACATCCCTCTTCTCATTTCAGATGCCAGTTGTGGACCCAGGTCGTTTTTACCTATGCTCTGACTGAGCAGCTGGAGACTGGAAATTCCCATGACCTCCTCCTAGAATTCAATTAATGTGCTGGAACAGCTCACAAAACTTGGAGAAGAATTTTACTTACTAGATCATGTGTTTACTATGAAAGGATGTAACTCAGGAACAGCCAGAGGGAAGAGAGTCACAGGACAAGGTATGCAGAAAGGGTGCGGAGCTACCCTGCTCTCTCTGAGGACGATGCTCCTCCAAAATCTCCACGTTTGCCAACTCAGAAGCTCTCTAAACCTCATCCTTTGGATTTTTATGGAAGCTTCATTACATAGCCATGATTGATTTAATCATTGGGTTTTGGTGATTGAACTCAACCTCCAGCCCTCACCAGAAGGTCAGGGGGGTGACCTGGATTAGAATTCCAATCCTCTAATCATTTGCTTGGCTCTCCAGGAAAACAGCCCTACTTCTTGGTTAGGGCCATCAACGTAACAAACAATATCTTTTTTGCTCTCAACACTTAGGAAATTCCAAATGTTTTAGGAGCTCTATGCCAGGAATGGGACTGAAGACCAAATATATATTTCTTATTATAAATTACAGTACCACACAGCCTTATGTGTGGTATTACAAATTACATACCACACAAGCTAATATGCCTACATAACACTGGAAATCTCACTTCTTTCTCACCAGCCTTCTTTGTTGGCTGGCTTATCTTCCATTTCACTCATCTGAGTGTCATATTCACCTCAAATTGTATTGTAAACTTTCATTTCCCTTAATGTCAAGCTCTTTGTTACTTACTTTCTAAATGCCTATAGTCACCTCCAAGCAAATCACTTTAAAATTTTATATTCAGTTCCAACAGCTCACATAAGATATATGTCTCTATTCTGTGATTAGCTAGACAACTCTATCTCAGGGCTACCCCAGCACTTCCAATTCAGCATACCCAAAATTAGACTCATTTCCGCATGTTCAAATCATTGTATGCTTTTTGTACCCCTGTTTACTGTGTACATGATGCATTTCCTATAACTGTGCCACCATTTTCTTTCTTTTAATCCTCAAGAGTTCACTCTTTATTACTCAACAGCATGTGTCGGTCTGTTTTCTTCTTTTACTATGTTGCCATCACTGGAGTTCAGGTCATGGTTATTAGTGGAAAACTTTGAGCTCTCTAGCTGAATTCAAGTCCTCTATATTCTACCACCAAGAAAAGGAAGTGCTGATGGGGGTCTGTAGTTCCAGGAATAATTGGGTTCCCCACCTAGGGCAAGTTCCTTATGAATCCAGTAAAACCAAAGGAAGATGAAAGAAAGGGAAGGTTGGGAGAAAGGGTTTTATTGCTCACAGCTCAGTCTCTGGCTCAGTTCCACTAGCAAAACCTCTCCATCCCTGCTGCCTGTGCCACACGTGTGCTTTCACCACTCACCCCTTCTGGGAGGAACTCCATGGATGGGTCCCTGGTAACTGGTGGGCACAAGACCAGGTACAAATCAGGAATGGAGGGGAAGAGAGAATGGCCATTTTCTAATAGGTCTTGTCACAGAGATCAATATCTGAACTCTGCTTCAATATGTTGAACTTCCTAAATTCAGAAATCTAGATTAGAATTGTACTAACATGAAGGTGTAATTAAAATGAAAATCACCATGATATTATGTGTCTTAAATCATGTTATTTAAAATATTCTCAATCATGTACATTGTATTGTCTAAATGCATCAATGTTCAACCTTCTTTTGAGGTTACATTCCGTAAAGGAGAAATAGAAAAATATTGAATATTAAAATGTCAGTAACACAAGTACAAAAGGAAAATATTATCATGGCAGCTGAACAGAAGATGATTACTTTAAAATTCACGTATTTGAAGGAGGAGGTATATTTATTATATAATCTGTTCTAATCACAAAAGAGCACAATGATTGCTCCTGTTGTATTGTTACTGTCCTTGAGTTTATAATATGAGTTAGTCCTTAAAATAAACCTTATTTATCTTCCTCTTCCTTTTTGAATACCACACCACTTTTTAATAAATCTCTTGGCCTCCAGAAAAGAAGAGAAGTAAAACCTCCATTTTGAACCCTCATGATAAAGTCTCATTTTGAATCAAGTATTTACTCCAAAGTGTGGGGGATGGTGAAGCCCCTACATTGTATGGTATATTTTCTTTTCTTTTTTTTAAATTAAGATTTCATTGATATGAAGTCTTATGAAGGTTTCACATGAGCAACATTGTGGTTTCAGCATTCACTCATATAATCAAGTCCCCCCAACACTCCATTGCAATCACTGTCCAGCAGTGTAGTAAGATGCTATAGAGTCATTACTTGTCTTCTCCATGCTATACTGCCTTCCCTGTGACCTACCTATATTCCCTGTGACCTACCTATATTCCTATATTAGGAATATAATGCCCCTAAATCCTCTTCTCCCTCCCTCCCTCCCTACCTACCCTCCCCAGCACCTTTCCTTTTGTAACCGCTAGTCCCTTAGAGTCTGTGGGTCTACTGCTGCTTTCTTCTTTCAGTTTTGTTCGTTGTTATACTCCACAAATGAATGAGATCATTTGGTACTTGTCTTTCTCTGTCTGGCTTATTCCACTGAGCATCATACTTCTAGCTGCATCCATGTTGTTGCAAATGGGAGGATTTCTTTTCTTCTTATGGCTGAATAATATTCCATCATGTATATGTACCATATCTTCTTTATCAATAAATCTATTCATGGACACTTAGGTTGCTTCTGTATCTTGGCTATTGTAAATAGTGCAGCAGTAAACATAGGGGTGCATATGTCTTTTTGAATAAGGGATCTTGTTTTCTTCAGGTAAATTCCTAGGAGTGGAATGACTGGGTCAAATGGTATTTCTATTTTTAGATTTTTGAGAAACCTCCATATTGCTTTCTACAACTGTTGAACTAATTTACACTCCCACCAACAGTGTACAAAGTTCCCCTTTCTCCACATCCTCACCAGCATTTGTTGTTCCTAGTCTTTTTGATGTTGGCCATCCTAACTGGTGTGAGGTGGTATCTCATTGTGGCTTTAATTTGCATTTCCTTGATTATTAGCAATGTGGAGCATATTTTCATGTGCCTGTTGGCCATTTGTATTTCTTCTTTGGAGAAGTTTCTGTTCAGACCTTCTGCACATTTTTTAATTGGGTTATTTGTTGTTTGGGTGTAGAGGGGTGTGAGCTCTGTATGTATTTTAGATTTTAACCCCTTATCAGATAAGCCATTTACTAATATATTCTCCCATACTGTAGGAGGCCTTTTTGTTTTGCTAATGGTGTTCTTTGCTGTACAGAAGATTTTAGTTTGATGCAGGCCCATTTGTTCATTTTTGCTTTTGTATCCCTTGCCTGAGGAGAGGTGTTCAGGAAAAAGTTGCTTATGTTTATGTTCAAGAGAATTTTTCCTATGTATTCTTCTATGAGTTTCATGGTTTCATGACTTACATTCAAGTCTTTGGTCTATTTTAAGTTTACTTTTTTGTATGGAGTTAGGCAATAATCCAGTCTCATTCTCTTGCATGTAGCTGTCCAGTTTTGCCAAACCAGTTGTTGGAAGAGGCTGTCATTTCCCCATTGTATATCCATGGCTCCTTTATTGTATATTAATTGGCCATATATGCTTGGGTTTATATCTGGGCTGTCTATTATGTTCCATTAATCTATGGGTCTGTTCTTGTGCCAGTTCCAAATTGTTTTGATTACTGTGGCTTTGTAGTAGAGCTTGAAGCTAGGGAATGTAATCTTTCCAGTGCTGTTTTTCCTTTTCAGGATTGCTTTGGCTATTTGGAGTCTTTTGTGGTCCCACATGTATTTTAGAACTATTTGTTCTAGTTCGTTGAAGAATGCGGTTGGTATTTTGATAGGGATTGTATTGAATCTGTAGATTGCTTTAGGCAGGATGGCCATTTTGACAATATTAATTCTTCCTATCCATGAGCATGGGATGTATTTCCATTGATTGGTATCTTCTTTAATTTCTCTCATGAGTGTCTTGTAGTTTTCAGGGTACAGGTCTTTCACTTCCTTGGTTAAGTTTATTCCTAGGTATTTTATTCTTTTTAATGCAATTGTAAGTGGAGTTGTTTTCCTGATTTCTCATTCTTTTAGTTCACCATTAGTGTATAGGAATGCCAAAGATTTCTGTGTATTAATTTTGTATCCTGCAACTTGGTTGAATTCAGTTATTAGTTCTAGTAATTTTTGGGTGGATTCTTTAGGGGTTTTCTATGTACATTATCATGTCATCTGCAAACAGTGAGAGTTTAACTTCTTCCTTAAGAATCTGGACACCTTTTATTTCTTTGTGTTGTATGATTACCATGGCTAGGATCTCCAGTATTGTGTGGTATATTTTCATGACTAGAACACACATGGATTATTCTAGAAAGAGCAATTTATTACTTAATTAAAGATGTCCATGTTCTCAAAAATGTTTAAGCACTTGGTTTTAATAGGAAGACATGGTGTAACAGGGAGGACAGAAGATTAGGTGTCCTTATTTATTAACATCTAGAGCATTGCATTATGGAAGGGTGAAAATAACAACTGTTTAATGCAAGATCAATTTTCATCCTTCCTGTTTCTATAATTAGGCTGTACTTCACCCATCAGATACACTATGATTTTTAGACCATGAGTTGACACATCAGCTAAATTTGGTTCACCATAGGGCAAATGAATGTGTCATAGAGAGAAAAGGACCATCTTCAGCATATAGGGGAGGGACAGGAAAAGCACTATGGTCACAACGTTGCCAATTTTTTTCTTTCAACACAGCTCTTCTCATGATCATAAACCTTTGAAGAGTTCATATAACAAGGATCTCTCCAAGGCTGCACTGTGGGTGGAAATTTCTGTTACCATACTAAGGAAGCCTGGCTACATCCTTCTTCACTCATGACAACTAGCTGCATTCATGTGTGGGGAGAATGGAGCTGTTACCTCATTTATGGTATGCCCTCATTTGTCCCTAAATTAATATTGCTGCTAAATTCTTGACTAATTTAAAATTAAAATTATCGATACATGACATGCCAGAGGTCATTATTGCAGTCCTAAAGGACTATGATGTGAAGACAGGAGGCCAGAGAGCCTCTTGCTAGAGCTCATTCTTGTACTTATTTAAAAAGATTAAAAAAACAAAATGATCTGGAAAACAATACAGATTGATTATAAATACATGTGAGGGGAAATGGAGAAAGCAATAAGAAAATGAGACTAAATTTGTTGTCGGACTCTAAGATATAATCTAGCCCATGCACCATTTTCCACACTTTTGCTCATTTTAGCATTCTATAGCCATACCCATCCTGTCCTACCCTCATCATGTCCTTTTCTTCTAGGCCATTCTTCCTCCTCTTCTCAGGATGCTCCTGAATTCATCTTCCTTTTAAATCAGCACTGTCCAAGTTGAGGTATTATACATAACCAAATGGTTTGTATAATAAGTTTGCACATCATTTTCTGCACTGGAGGAATGTAGACAGAAATCTCTGACTGTCTCAGTGTGTAAAAAAACCTTGACATATTAATCTATGGAAGGTGCAACCACAGTGAACATTTGGGCAAGCTGGGTTGCCAGTCACTGGAGTGCAACTCTTCATGTGCTATCAAAAGCCAATATTGAAAGAACATTTTAGAATGAAAAACACTGCTCATTTCACCCTAGATTGCTACAAAGAACACCATGGACTGCAGTGCATGGAAATTTCCATTGAATGTTGCGGATTTTTTCTCTTTTTCACTAAGTTCAACTGGCCTGGACTGCTTCAGTAGAAGCAATAGAAAGCAAAAGCAGTGCCAACTCAGACCTTTTCCAAGCATAAAAATTACTGTGCTCTTGAGTACATAATTCTGAATAAACAATATGTCATATAAAGTGATGTTCTGAAATTTAAAAATGTCCTTCTATTTGAAATTGATTTAATATTTAAAAAAAATATGATCCTAGATCTAACATTATTGGAGAATATAATACTCAGCCCAGTTTGATAGTTTTTTTAATATAATTTAGGATGTTCATATTACTGCATGCATTTTTCACTATATACGGAAAAATAGTATTTGAATATAAACGCTGAATTGTTTTTATTTGTACAATGTTAAGGTAATGAGTCTAGCAATGGTGTCCTTATTCTGGTTAATTCTAGTGGATGTATGAAGAAGTTGCCCCAGTGATGCAGATTGTAGCTTCATTAATTGGTGATCTATTTTATTCTGTTTTCTTGCAAGTATCTGAGAATTTAAATTTCATTTTGAAACAGAATTCTGATGAAAATAACCATAATCAAAAAGCAGCTTTATGCTTTGTTCTCTGAATATAAGTATGTCTTCAAGTATTCTCTTTTTCTTATCCAATATCTACTCTATAAATTGGTCTGAATAAGAGGATTTTCTAGTATGGTGTTGTAACAAGCATACATTTTCTCCTTGAGAAATTAATGAATAATGGGTTACATGATATTGAGGAACCATAATCAATGCTGGAGGAAATTCCAGCAATTTTGTTGCTGTTGGTAGAAATTCAATCTGCTTTTTTTTACCTATAGAAGGGCTACATATTAAAATGGTTATAGAAATATGTCAGACATCCAAATAATAATTTAAAAATCAGTACACAAACCTTCTTTGATCTTCTCACCCAGATGTGTAAATAATTTCTGTCTCTGTCTTACGAAATGTCAGATGTTTTCTTTATAATTAGGGGAATGATGTAACCTAGGACAGACATTTCAAATGATAGTAGCCCAAACTTTCATAGTTCTTACCATTTTCTTCCGTTCTACAGACCTTTAAAGAGAAGAACATTCAACACCCTATGCCTCACAAGTGACTTGTAAAAATATAGGGCTCAGAGTTGTAGAGTAGCAATGCAACACTCTTTTAAAAAGGGAGAAGGGAGACTAAACTTATACCTTTTTTTTCACCTTATTGATGTGAAATAGCATGTGGTAATTAAATGGTAAGTATGGTGCAAATTTTAAAATTAATTAATTCATTAATTTGCTCAATAGATATTTTTTGGAAAATCTCTGGGTACTGTGTATTGCTCTAGGAGCTACAACTCTGAATGCAGAGCTTTAGTTCCTACCTTCAAACAGCCTGTATTTTAGCACTAGATCATTAATCAAATACGTAATGATTAAATACAACAATCATTACCATAGAGTATGCAGAATGATGATTATTTTGGATAAGAAATAAAACAGTATTAAGGGACAGAGAGTGATTGGAGAGTGGGGCTGGAAGTTCTTTTAGGCCAGAGACTTGTCTGTGAGGTCACCCTTTGACGAGAGATCTTAATGATGAGAAGAAATCATAAGATCTGAAGGGAGGGTAGATCAGACAGAGGTAACAGCTAGTGCAAATGGTCTGAGGCAGGAGAAGGTTGACATGCTCCAAAGAAAAGAGAAGAACAGTAGAACAATGTGTGGCTTATAGCAGGATAAGCTCAGGGGATCTTGTGTGACTTACAATCGTAGACAGGCAAAAGATCAAGCATTGACTTGGCTTTGTAGGCAATGTAAGAATCTTTAATTGTAATGGAGAATTGCAAGTTGAAGAATGAATCCTATTTCAACTGTACACTTCTATACCATTGTCACTAGAGGTAAGCCAGCCAGAATAGCAGCTCAATAAATAGTTTCTGTGTTACGTTATTTGTTACGGCAGCGTTTCAAGAGTAATGATTGAAGTATGAGGAAAAGAGCACTTATATTCATTACTTATAGTCTCTGAATCATGCTGTCATTATGATGTGATTAAAAAACTTAAACGAAAGATAAAAGTTATGATCAGTCAAGTTGGTCAAAACAATCCAATTTCTTTTCTACAGCCATAGTTTCCAGCTTATGGTTTCTATTTTTAAGTAAGAATTTCTAATGGTAGCCCTGTAATTGCTCAAAGGAGTATCCTCTTAGGAGGACAAGACACCTAAAAACTGTAGATTTTCAGAATGGTGGCCCTCTGTGAATATGACGGGTCATTATTAAATTTTCATCTTTGAAGAAATTGAAAAAGCACAGGATAAAGTCTGGTTCATGGTCACATACTACAGCTCAGCTAATCTTAGGAGAGCACCTCTGACAACAGAGAAGCATTCAGAACACCCAAGTCTTCTGAAACTTTCTAATCCCTACATGCAATGCTGTTCAAAATCTGATTTCCTTGGAAATGTTCCATTGTGTTTATGTGAAAACAGGTAATATTCGCTGATCCACTAAACTAAACCTTATTTCACTTTGATGGATATAAAATAGCTCCTATTATCTCGGAAGGATATAGCACATAGTGCTTATGATTTCCCCCCAGAGAAACTTATTTTGTTCATGCTGTGGAACCAATACACAGACTCTGCAAGATTTTGGCATGAAAATCTCATGTAGACTCTCTTCTTACCTCTACTAAATGGGATTACTGAGTGCAATATCAACAAGTGCAATTACCTGGACTGATAGCAATGAACAATGAGAAACCAGAGCAAGGGAAAGCATATAAGCAATGAGTATTTACTCAGGAAAATCCTCAAAGCGCTCTTTTTTTTTTTTGAAAGACTACTTTTTTAGAGCAATTTTAGGTTCACAGCATAACATGTCCTTCTAAAAGAGGATATATATAAGAGATGCAAGATGAGGGTATACAGGCAAGAATAAATGGAAGGAAGTAGCAAAATGTGTGAGAAAGCGCCAATAATAATGGCAAATGATTTATTGAGCTCCTGCTCTGTTGCAGATCCTATTCGAAGTACTCTATATATGTGATTTAATTTAACCTTCACTATAACCCTATGGTAGCTATTGTGTTTTTCTCATTTTGCAGATGGTGAAACTAAAGAGAGGTTAAGTATCCTCCTTACAACGTCCTAGTTAGTAAGCGGAGGAGTCCGACTTGAATAAACACAGGCAGTCATGCTCCAGTGCCCTGCGAGGCAGCACAAGGGGCACCACTTGGATTTCTCTTCACAAAAGCTTGCTGTTTAGCTGCAAGAAGTGCAGTTAGCTACAATGTGTCTAACTATAGTGCCTAAATGTTTGAACCAAGAAAGCTCTTCCAGAACTTTCTCCAGCCAATGAGGAGGGCCATATAGGTACTAGAGGGGCATTTCTGTCGATTGTGAGTCTCCTCTAATGGGTAATTCTGGCAAAGCAAATGAGATGTCAGATGAGAATCTGACAGATCTTAGCCTGAGATTCTCTTTTCTTTTCACAGAAGACAGATCTGCATTGTAGTCTGAAGGCTTTCCCCGCCCCATTCCCCAATAACACTCTTACACTTTTAACTCCAGTTCAGGCTCTGCTTCCCAGAGACACAACTGATACCCAATCACTGTTATCGTCTCTGTGATCATGACTCCCTGAAATCAGTATAAATTGAACTTGTGACTTAATGAAATTAATAATTTGTTTTTTATATATGTATATACTGTGTACTGAACACTGTGCTGAATGTTTTATATTTACATTGCATGTCCTTTAAGTCCTTATCAGAAATCCTGTGTGATATATACTTTTTTCAATATTATAGATGATGGAAGTCTTTTAGAATTTAAGAAACTTGCTCAAACTAATGAATAAAACAAAACTGGATTCACTTCCATGTCTTCTTGGCTCCATTAATCTACCCTATTTCGGTAAAAGACAATTCCCTAACCTAGAATTACTTGCAAAGAGATAAGAAGAAAAGAATAGACATACTGCTTAGTGAAAATGGTATTACAAATGAAAGAATAACATTCTTCAAATTCCATATTTCTTAGCAAAAAAAAAGACCTCCAAATTAAAAAAGCAAGAACAATATAAAAAAGATACTGCTGCTTCAGATAGTATGTGAGTAGTCTAAGGCAGTCCCTAGTTAATTGAAATAAATAAAATCTTGAGACTCTGAAGATTTATATTCTAAGGAGTTATAGAAATGTATAAATATGTTCTCAGAGTCACTGCCAGAAATATTTTATTTTAATTATGCAGAAAGGAATATGTGCAGGACAATAAGAAAGAAACAAAGGTCTCCAATTTCAAAAAAAGGAAATATGTGGCTACATTAGAAATTGACCTCTGGACAAAAACAACATTTTGAAAGAGCTCTTAGTTAGACCTAATTTGTATTTTTAAATTTGTATAAAGTTCAAGTAAAAAAAATTAGGAAAAACACATATGAGAGACTATAAAATGTACAGAGACTAAAAATATGCTATCACACACGTATACATCTATATATACAGAAACAGCAAGAGAAAAACTTGTTTTTCCTCATAAATCATTTTATAATTTTCCAGAATCTGCACAGTGAAACGGTAGCTGAGAGTCACTACAGTCTGGTTATCAGCAAGAAATCACATAAGCAGAGCCTCTTGTTACTGTTTTCTATTGCTTCCCTGGGTTCCTCGTGACAAATCAGGTGGTTAGTCTTAATCTGTTCAGGCTGCTGCAACAAGATACCACAGACTGGGTGGCTTATAAACAACAGAAAATTTTTTTTCACAGTTCTGGTGTCTGGAAGTCTGAGATCAAGGTGTCAGCATCATTATGTTTCTGTGAGTGCCCCTTCCTGGTCCAGAGCCATGCTTTCTCTCCATGTTCTCATGTGGTAAGAGGGGCTGCAGAGTCTCCTGTTTACAAGAACACCAATCCCATTCATGAGGACTCTGTCCCCTTGACTCTAGCACCTCCCAAAGGCCCCACCTCCTAATACTATCATCTTCGGAGATTAAAATTTCAACATGTAAATTTGGGAGGAACAAAAAACATTCAGATAACAGCAGATGTTCTCAGGAGACTGGTAATAGGGCTTCCATTGTCTCAAACTCAAAATTCAGAGACCCAATAATCTCTAGTCATACAGAAAGTGAAGCCATCGAAATAATATTTTTGTTGAGTTGCCAAGTTTTCAAAATGATTAAGTGCCTCAGATATTTATTTTCTTTCCTTTCTTTAAAAATAAAAAAAGAACATAAGAGCCTCTAAGGAAATAATACTCAGGATTTCTGAGTTTAAATTCCAGTCTGTGTCTAAGCTGTGCTGTGACAAGTTAGTTCATTTTTCTAGGACTGAAATTTTCTTATATGTAAAATAAATATATTCCTATGGTTCCCTGGAGATGGAAAGTTCTCTGCATGTGTATGAGGTCTATTGATGAGCACATTATTATTGCAGTAAGTAAATACAGCTATGAGAGGAAACATATCTTTTAGTTCACATCTCTTTTTTATATGTTTGTTGTCTATGCATGACAAGAAAGCTTAATAAAAACCAGCAGATCACCTAAGGATGTAGCATCACAAAGCATAATGATAAGGGACAGAGAAAGAAAACATTTTATTACAGTGCTTCTCACTGAGTTGAATAAATAAGAATAAATGAATAGATAAAAAAATTTTTAAATCTCAACAACTCCAGGAAAAGAGAAAGCCATTTAAAATGTGCATGTACATAATAGGCACTAATTACATACTGTGTCATTTGTTTTTAAATGTTGTTTCCTCCCATGTACTTTCTACCCAATTTAACATGGCTCACATGCCTTCCTACATGTGGAGTATGATTATATTCAGGTCTGATCATGGATTGCTTGGGCCAAGAAAATTTGGTAGACTACTACTGCGCTTCCAAGAAGAATTTCTAGGAAGCATTACATATCTCTACCATCTCCTTTGTTTTTCCCTCTGCCACAAGAATGGAGACTCCAAAAAAATAGCTACTCTGTCAGCCTAGATCACAGGATAAAAAATACATAAAAGGTAACATGACATAGATCATAAGCAAAATATAATTGCTTGTTATGTAAGTTGCTGAGGCTGGGGGCTATTTTTATTATTAACCACAGTAAAGCCAATACAAAAAATAAACATTATTTTGGAAAGAAGATCCAGAGTGACTTCAGTAGGAAAGATAGGCAAGGATATAATGGAACATTATCTCAGGAAAATACTGGCCTCATAAGTTTAAAGGATTCATTCATTCTTTTTGAAATCGATCAATGGAAACACTAATAAATACCTGAGGAAGATTTTTTAAATGCATTGATAAAACAGTTTTGCATGCATCCAAGTAGAAAAACACAGCTTGCCTAAATAAATGAAATCAGCATTGGCATAAACTTCTCTTCTACAAAACTACATACAAGAAAAGCACAGTCCATGGGATGGATATATTATACATGAGCAAGTTGTTTGTAAGTGAGCCTACTGAAAGGCATTCTAAGATGTATACTTTCAGAAAATATACTCATAACACTTCTCAAGCTTTTTCATTGCAAGCGTCAAAAACACTACATGAACTAAGGAGAATGACCTTTTTTTTGGTTTTCAGCTCTGTTGATCAGCCCAGCTGCAGAAGAGCAAGGACACAGCGTGACTCAGAAACAACTGGAGCCTAGGACCAGAACCCCCCGCCTCAAAACACCATCCTTTCTGCTTTTCCCCATGTGTCACCTTTTCTCCTATGTGAAAAGAAGTTGTGTTTCATTATGAATAAGAAATTCATAACTTAGAAAGCCTAGTAAAAACTCTTCTAAACCCAGTCTGAAAAAAAGAGAGAGAAATTTAACTTTTAAAATCTTTTTCTAAAATACGACTTAAGAGTTAAAACATTTTCAAAGAAGATCTCCAGTGGAAAAAATAGTATGACAATATCTGGATTAAAAATTCCAGATCATATCCTTAGCACAAGATTTAGACACAGATTGGTAGTAAAAATTTACTAAACTCCTTGAATAAATAGTATAAAGCACAGGACTGAGGGAAAGAAAACATAATCCAGAAAGAGTAACTTTGGAAAATCTTATTGTTTATTATTTTATTAATAAATGACAAGCAATGAAAATATTCTAAGCATTTCATCCATAAAAGGCAACAGTAACCTAAGCTAAAAATGTTAGACAATTAAGGCTCAGTAAAATCAGGAATAAATAAGTTAGGAAAAAATAAAATATTAAAATTGATAAATCCAAGCTAATTTTTTTTAAAGATGATTGTAGATAAACCTTTGGGAAAACAGAAAACTAAAAAAATTACAATGCATTAAGTGGATGGGAGGAATCTAGTAACCATAGTGTTGCTCATGTAATTGTATATTAATGATACCAAAAAAAAAATACAATGCAGTAAGTGGAAAAAAAAAAAATAAATGGGGATGGCAAAGAGGATTTGAAAAATTAAGAAAAACATGTTCAATGTTCAGTAAAGTTTTCTAATTAACAGTTTTCTAGGAAAATATAAATTATGAAGATAGATTCAAACACATGGAGACAACCCCAAGCGACCAGTAGTGGTGGAAGAAATGGAAAAACAAACATCAAAAACCCACACCCACACAAAGTTAATCCTATACTCTTCTGGAATACACAAAAGGTGGAGCCCATTTTTAGGTAGGCAGTACAGACACACTGAAACCTAAAAAAACATATATCCTTATACAATTCCTTAAAATAAAGTCTAGGACTATAGATTTAAATCTACATAGCAAAAATTAACAAAACACGAGAGAACAGATGAATACCCATTAAATACTAAGATGAAATGGACTTTGTAAACTTGACCTAATCAGATAAAAATATAAAGTATTGCTGATTTTACCATGTTAACTTGAAAAACAATGAGCAAGATTACAAAGTAAATAACCTACCAGGAAATACCTGATAAATTATTATTATAGAAAATGTTTTCTTAGTATCTAAATTATTCTGGCAGATTAATCAGAAAGCATGAATACTCAATTTAAAATGAAAATTTAGATTAGGGAATGAATGGCTAATTCACAACAGAAAAATTATAAATAATGAAAGTTGTATATACAGTCAACCTTGCTAGTATTCAAAGAAATGTCAAAGCTACATTGAAATACCATTTTTTTCATTTATAAAAGTCGCAAAAGATCTAATATTTAGAGTGGGAGTAAGCCCTTAAAATCGACTTTCTCACATGCTCTTGTATGACAGTATAAATTTGTGCAATTTTTCCAGAGGGAAATGTGATGATATGTATAGAAAATCATAAAGACTTGGAAAGCATTTATCCTAAATAATGTTTCAGAAAATTATCCTGAACATGTGATCTGAGATGGGCATTAAGCTATATGTATAGGTGGTATTTTTAAAGAAAATATTGTTTAAAGTAATAATGAAAATGATAAGAAATTAAGATGTCCACTAATAAGAGTCTACTAAATTATGAAACATGATAGATTGTGATTTAGCCACTAGTATCAGTAAAATAATTAGGAAAATAAAAATAATTCTCTTTACATGAAAGGATATGTATTTTTAAATTTTCAAATGTTTCCAAAACAGTAGAACCCATTTTGTAAGTAAAAAACTGAAAATGTATTAACAACAAACAATAAGCTCTGTTAGTATTTGGTATGCAATCTCTCTGAATTTTTATATGCATATTTATGTAATATTAGAAGAAATGGTTATTCCACAAAGACTATATCGATTTTTAAAAAAGATGGGCCTTGTTTTTTGAATTGTCTCTATAAAAAGGTAGCCTTGATATACTTTGACGTGGAGTCACAGCTGTTTAAACAATTGCATCTGAGAAGTGTTGAATCAAATCTCTGTCATTCTAATGGATTAAAGTCCTTGTCCTTGTTCTCCTCAACAAGCTTATCACTGTCTTAGAACAAACGACTGGAGGTGTGACAGATGACAGAAAATTATAGAGTGCAGAATGTAAGAAAGGCAGTAGTGGAAAAAGTGAAGAGCGTATGCCCTCTCTCAGCATATTCTAACTCAGTTTCTACTCTCTACACTGTGTGTGCCAAACCAGACCCCTCTTCAGGCCCCAGCAAGGCTGCAGAACAGAAGCTTGTAACCATAAGGGAATAATTAAGCTCACTCAATCATGCAGTTGGACTGTTTTGTGCATTTCACAGATATTAATACATTTCAACTTTATACTGGGAGGTTGACGCAGGTAGCATAATTACCTCTATCCTACAGATGAGAAACCCATAGCACAGAGAGATTCATTTGAGGTCACACAGAGAATAAGGAATGAAGCAGAAATAAGAATCCAGGTTTCTGGCCACAGCGTGAGTGCCCTCAGCCATCACCCTAACCACAATTACTGATGCTCTGCTTTGAGTCCTTGGCAAGACACTGTTGATGCGCAAGAGAGTGAAACAGCCTCTCAGGAAACATGCAATTATTGGCAAATACCACAGTAGTGTAGACAGTGTCCCAGGGGAGGTGAAGAGGCACATTGTAGCGGGAGAAGCTGGCATCAGCCCTGCCTCCTGGAGGCTAGCTTGCCCTGTGGGATTCTTTCCCAGAACACTGACTCCTCTTCCAGCCACTCAGCCGCTTGCGCCCAGGGGCTTCCTTCGGGCTCACTTATCAGGACCCAGACACTGTCAGACGTGCATGAATCCTAGCAGGAAACACAGCATGTGCTCTAGGAAAGGGGTGGGGGCAGTAGGGAGAGCATATCCTCACTATTTACATACATTTATATCACATTTTCCATTCCCTGATGGTACATTCTTTAAGGTCATGGATAATGTTGGATCCAGTTTTTAAGTCTTCTCTGTATTTTTGCATCTGGTTATCCTTAAAACCAGCTGGGTGTTGTGGAAAGAAAAGTGGCTCTGTGATCACATGGGCCGGAGCTGGAACCCCTGCTTGGTCAGGGAAAACCTGAATAATCAGGCAGAAGGTACTGAACCTAGTACCTTTCAGTTCCCCCTGTGTTATGTGGGACTAAGGAAAATACACCAAAGCAGGTAGTATTAGGATGAAATCTACTTTGCTTCTGCCTTTGAAATATATTAATGAACACAGCTCAGAGTGAAAGCAAACCTAATAAAAGTATTAAAAAATCCTGCAAGTTTCTTTGTATGCCATGGAATGAAATCCCAAGATGCATAAAAGATACATGAAAAGGAAAATATATTAAATTTCATCTTCTTGGCTAAGGGGAGGATCATACTGTGTTTTATCCTATCCCCAAGAATGAGAAAACAGAGTTTATGACATAAAAACTAAATGAACAGAATGTGATTTCTGAGATAAATAACCACAAAATGGCACTGGATATCCCAGACCAGGAAATCAGCGGCGCCCTTGGGCTTTAATCAATATGAAGTTAGATGTATGCAAATATGTGGTCATTTGTGAGAAAGAAGTTTCCACAAACTCCTTTTCTGGGAGCACTTAGTCCTAGGAACACAGAGCTGTGGAGAGATGGTGGGAAATTGAGACACTGGCTACTTTGAGCAGCCGTATTTTACAAACCTGTTCTAACCGCTGAAAACTCTACAGTATTTCTAAGAGCAAACATACTGGCACAGGCCTATGCCTAATTTGGGTAATGACATCCTGTTAGCTTTCAGGGCTCCCTGACACTTTTAATTTGCCATAACTCATGTTCGAAACAGCCTTGTGTTGAAGCTGTGGGCTTACACAAAGGCGGCAGAGATCTTAACAAACAATTGGTAAATTATTACTACTTTTCATTTCTCTTTTGCCTTACAGTCCTGGGGAGTGCTGAAGGTCAGGGATTATTAGTTCCATTTTATAAGAAAGACCACTGATGCTCCAAAGCAACCTAATATCCACATCTATAAGGAGTTATATTACAAATGTGAAAATAAATGGCCATTTGGGTATAAATCTATACCTGAGGACTAAAATAAAGGAAATAACAAATCTTTTCTAAAAGAAAAGAAAATCACTTCAATATAAATGAGGGATATAATGTGCTCATTTTTTCTTTCTTTTTTCCCCCCAATATTTATTGTTTCCAAGTACTTGCACCAAGTACTGTTCCAGGTGTTGAGGTCCAGGGGTGAACAAGAAATAGCATTTTCAGATCCTTAAAATGCACCAGTACCCGTTTAACTCATTTAATATATTCACAAGAGCTTTATTAAGTAAATACTGTTACCCCTGTTCTAATTGCAAGAAACTGAGGCAAAGTAAGTTCTAATAACTTTGCAGAAATAGCAAAGTTATAATCGAAGTTCAAGTCTTGGCCATTTCAGGACAATCAGTGTACTCTCTCCACCACAGCGCTCATCTCTCCCATGGACCGGACAGTCCTGGGCTTTAGTATTACATAAAGGAATTTGGACAATATAACAAAGAAACCAGCAAGAACTCTGGGAGTGATTGCATGTAAGTGCTGCAGAGAGAATTCCAAGATGCAGGCAGGTAAAAGCCAGTGACGTAATTTCCTTAAGGCTGGGTGATAAGAGGACCTTTCTCTCTAAGCTGGGAGATCTGCATCCCATGAATGAGCCCACTACACAAATATGAAGGGAACAGTGTTCAAGGTAGAAAGTAGAGCTGGTGCCAGGACCCTAAAGTAAGAATAGACTTGGCATGTGGGAGGAGTCAGGATAAGCAGATAATGGCTGGAGCACCAAGGGTACAGGGGAGAAGGTAAATTTTATTTGGAGACCCACAGACAGCAGATTATAAAAGGCCTTGAACGTTGTAAGGTGTTCAGCTTTTGTTTCATATGTCATGGGGGCCTTAGGAGGGCTTTACATGGGTAAATGGCATATTCTGTTTTAAAAGATTATTCAGAAGGGAGAATACATTTAAAGGGCAGGTGAGAATGAAAGAAGGGACGATTTGGGGTCCCAGGTAAGAGATGACTGTTACTTGGATGAGGGTGAATTTGGAGAGTATCACAAAAAAGAGGATGGATATAGAATGTTTCTATTGATTTTGCTGATGAATATTAGAGGGGAGCAGGTGAGAAAAGAGAAGAATCAAGGAAAAAACAGAAACTGTCATCCTCAGTTTCTATCTCATTGAAAGAGTTCAGTGGTTTCTTCTGAGAATTCTTGGTTGGACCAAAAAGAGAATTATGTGGAATATAAATTTTACTTTTTTAATTTCATTAACTAAGTCAATACTTTTATATTTAATTCTTATTCATTTTAAGAAATGACTTAAGGTACATATGAGCATTATTAGCCTTATTTAAACTATTTACCAGTTTGTGTAAAATGTATTTATGATTTTGCAAACCTGCCAAGAAATCTGTTCATTTGCAATCATTAGCTATTCATTATAGAAAGAGCTATTCCGAAGGGCTTCTTGAACATGTTATTTTGGTGAACAACCCACAAAGGTAAATACAAATAAGACACCATTTTTAGCAACTGAATAGGATATCAAATTACCATTTTGAGCTCACACCTCCCTAAATGGAAGATACTTTTTTTTTTAATTAAGGTGTTAGAGGATACATCATAGTCCTCAAGTGTGTGATGTGTGAATAAAAGGTGTCTAAAATAATTTAAATTGGATATATTTTGCAGAAAATTGTTGAAATAAGGATTCTGGAAATACTGAAAGTATTTGCCATAAGTCTTAATGGGCACTGACATGATATCAAAGCACTTTGCTTAAACTTAAATTTTGGTTAAATTCCATTCCATTACAAACTGTTCATACGTCATAAAGAACTGCTTCGTCCTTCGTATCTTTTTTTATTGAAGTAGTTGATACACAATATTATATACGTTTCATGTATACAGCACAGAAGTTCAACAGTTACACCCATTATTATTCCAACTAGGGCAGTTACTATCTGCCAGAATAGAAAGATATTGCAAACCATTAGCTACATGTGGCATCTAACCAGTTTGATTTGTTTTTTGTTTGTTTTCTGTTTGTATTACTGGGGAGAAAATAAGTGTTTAAGTCACGGGATTCTGAGGATATTTGAAGGATAATTTAAATATTTGGGTACGTAGCCAAAATTAAAATTTGAAGACTTAACAACCATTTTAAAAGTCATTAAAGATTTCAGAATATTTAACTACAGGCCTCTAGAGTATTTCTCACATCCTCCATTTTAAAAGGAAACATGTCCTGAACCTTTGAATGAAATAAATTGTTATTAAATTTTGCAACTTTCTAAATGCTAGTTACTGAGGTCTTTCTCGGAATCACTATGTTGTGCACCTGAAATCAATATAATATCAACTATACTTCAATAAATAAATTAAAATTAAAAAATTTTTAAGTGCTTAAATTTTGGAAAGATTTCATTTTTTTCTTTTTTTTTTTCCTAATATGCAAACATGTCCTTACAGGATTAGGCTGGTACTTTGACAGACTTTCTTTCCTGAGGCCCTTCTCCAGCACAATTTCACAGATAAAGAATTTGATCTCGGTAGTTTTTGGTTAATTTGGGTGATCCAGAGACTAAAGGAAGAAAGGAGAGATGAGTGTGCAATGACAGAGCATTTGCAGTAAGAGATACAGACAATCTATGATAAACCCCACATTTTAAAGCCCCCACTTTCTCCTGGGCTACAAATTTACTAACTCATCCCTTTCTTCCCCTCTCCAACCCAGCATCTACACTGGTACCAGTTATCTCTCAAAATCACAAATCGAATTACCAACTACAAAATCCTGACCTTTCTTCTTATTATCCTCAAATTAAATCCCCACTCCTTAATGTGGTAAACATCCTCTTACAAAATGACCTTACCAAATGTGACCATCGTATTTCATCTTTCGGTATTCCCCAACAGAATCTTAACCATCTTCCAAAGAATTCAGCTACACTGAATCTCTTTCACATCTCTAAGCTTTTTAATACCTTGATTCAGCTTGCTTGACAAGTTCTGCTCTGTTCTTATTTGAATATATGTATCACAAAGGTGGATTTTTACTTATTTCCTAAAAGAGGATCTTCTCTTTAAAAGTCTCAAAAGTATAAGCAAAGATTAAAAGAAAAAACTCGGGTGGGAAGCCAACAATCACAGCTCCTCCAGATCTCCCTCTTGCAGGAGTTATTTTGTTTGTATCTGTCTTTCATGCCTAGTATTTCTCAGATTTCTGGTTGGAGTAGCTATGATTAGCACCATGAACTCCTATTTTTTTTCATATTCTTTAATATCAGGTTCAATTTTTTTAAGGAATTTCACTGGAGCATTAAGACTGTAATTTCTGATTCACTTAAGTCTGGGTTTAGGGACATTCATGTGTCACTTATTTGCTGCTACAGCTTAGAACAAAGTACAAAAGCATAAAAATTTAGATATAGAAAACCTTGCTTTGCTGTTAGTAAATCCCAGTCACAAATGCACTTGGTGGACCAAAACCTTTTTGGGGATTCTTTGCCCCAATTTTTGTCTAGGAGACCTCATCCCTAAAGTATACCTCTTCCACCCCAAATCATCAGCAGGGTTCTTCCCCATCCCAAATCCTTCACTGTTTTGTTGTCTTTTTTTTCTCTCTAGGACAAATTTGAACCAGGCATTTTCTAGTGATGAATCACTACTAAGTGGACATTTACATTCCCCTACATAAGCACACCAGATATTAGAGTTTGTTATTCTCCTGTCTGATGAGGGTTAAAGATTATTTCTTAATTGTTTTCAATGAAATTTGGTTCCCAGAATATCTGATAAGTGCTAAGGAGCTTGTAATACTTAAATGATAGGACAGATGCAGATAGATGACAGACTGTTATCCAGTATAATGGTCTAAAATATGCAGAATTCGAGTTTTTAATTTTTAGTGTAATTAATTGCCTCAGTTGTGTAATTGCTTGTCATCTCAGTTTTTTGTCCTTATAGGGATTTGTTTTTCTACCCTGCAATTTCTCACTCAAGGGAGAATAGAACCCAACACACATATTGCCAACAATACACCAAAACTTATGTGAATATGGAATCATGAAATATGTATAGAAAATCCTTTTGAAATCTATGTAATACTGTTATTATTACTTAGTCTAGACCTTCTATTTTTACACATGACGACACCAAGTCTGGGAGAATCCATCACTTTCTAAAGGTCGCATAAAGACCTGATCTCTCAGAGCCTAGCAATCTTGCCTCTTGCCTCTAAGTCCAGTGCCTTTTCCGTTATATCACACAGCTTCAATATTTTTTAAAGTCTTAGTTAAGTTTTTCCACATTTCCACAGGTTCTTTCTTCTGCAGTCATTTCCCAAACCCCTTGTCATTGAATGTGCGAATAGCCTAGAACAAATCTCATCCTCTAAATCTGGCTTACCTTTGTTCTTCTCAGGTTTTGATACATACCTTTGTATAAAAGTTAAGCAAGGAGGAAGATAAGATTTGAGATGCTATTAGTAACATAGTGCTGTGGATAAAACAAAATTTGTTCCTTTTTATTTTTCCTATGCTGATGGACACTGACTGTAATGGGGTTGGTGGGGGGGACCTGATGAAGGGGGTAGTGTAACCAACCAAAGTATTGCACATGTAATTGTAGATTAATGATATCAAAATAAACTTGAAAAAAAATAATAAAATAAAATACAGACAGTGATACTTGAAAAAAAAATGTCATATTCCTAGATGAAGGGGCAGGTCCTGGAGGGTCTGCCAATGCCATCCCAAGCTCCTTGCAATTGTGGATGACTGCCCTGCAGAAGTCTGGGTGGGTTCAGTAGCCTGGAGTGTGCTGTCCGTGGTGCTGAAGAATCAGTGCTAAATGAAGGCCTGATGCAAAATCCTTTCCCTTCTGGCCAAATGGTCAGTTAGATGGAACAGCATCTAACTCCGTGTTTCAGAGCTTTGCAGGGTTCTGGAGGCCACTATAAAATACCTGAAACCCTTCCAAAAACGTAACAGTTCAAAAAAGTAGCTTTGAGGAAATTTTACTTACAACTACAACTGAAATTAAAATGAACACTTCAAATCACCAGGAGAAGCAGATTTAAACTTATTTGTAACCATTCTGCCTTTCCTAAAATAATACTCCTTATATACTTGTAAACATTAAAGCAAGATATTTGGATATTATGCCTCTAGTTATATTTCCCTCCAAGAAATTAAAGTAGTGTAGTGTGATATATTGTAACTGTCAACCAAAAGAATAAAATCATCCAGAAAAAATTAGGTACAATTCACCCTGTGGATATAGGAACACTAGATAAATTTTAAACTCAGCTTTAAGTTTGTGTTGGTTTGAATGACCAAGCAGGAGAAGTTGTGAAAAAAAATCATCTTTTATGGTGGGAGTCATTATAAATTTCATGGTGTGAGTTACTGCATATTTAGGAGATACCGTCCATCTGCAGCCCCTCCATGCACATCTTTACTAGAGACACTGTTTATGACATTACTTTTATCATAATTCTCATTCTTGTTATTTTCCAACTCTCAACCATCCCTGTTGCTGAACATTTCCCCAGTAGAGTTACAAACACTTCGTTAGGCACCAGTGGCCCCATCATTACAAAGTCCAAAGGACAATTCTAATTGTTGATTTCCTTTCTACTGAAAACACTCCACTTTGGCTCTATGACATTATACTATTCTTTTCTATTCTTATACTATACTGTTCTACATAATCCTTAAAATGTTACACTTCTGCACCAGGCTTCTCCTCTTATCATTGCACATTGGCTAAAGTGGTTCTGTCTATTCTTAAGTCTTCAGTTGTCCCTCAGGTACTGATGATCTACTCTGTCCACTTTCCAAAACTCTTGGGTCAAATGTTCAATTACATTTTCAGCATTTCTGACTGAGTACCTTGCTGTCCCCCCAAATCAACATATCCAAAATTGAAACCATTACCTCACCACCAACATACAAACGCACACACACATACCTCTCAATTGTCATCTCAAATGTTTATTCTCAAAGAAAGAAATGGACATCCATAGTCGTCCACATCAACCTTCTACAGACATCGCTCACACCATCAACAACCACATTTTCCCGATACTACCTTTCCCCATCTGTTCTTAAAAAAATCATAATTTTTAAAGAATATTACATCGATTTTCTTATTTAAAACCTTGAGTTGTTTTTCACTGTCATTAGGATGAAAACCAAGCCTGTTCTTCTGACTGACCCCTGACTCTTTCTCCAGCCTGTCTCCTGCCCCTTTCCTACCATCTTTTGTTCTTTGTTGCTATCATATTTACTTTTTAAAATAGAATAGGCCATTTTTTTCTTGAATTCTGATCTTCACCTACTCTTCCTCCTACCCAGAAATCTCTTCTCTCTTTTCTTTATGTGGTTAACATTTTATCATTCAGCTACCAGTTTAAAATTCCCTTTCTCTAAAATACCATCATGGTGGCGCCCTCATTCCCTCCACAGAACTCAGTGCTTGGCTCTCCTTGCTTCTAGTGCATCCTCATCATTATCATTCAGCTATGATTATTCCTTTCTTTCCTTTTATTTTCAATGTCTAGCACACTGTTTGACACAAATGGACAATTACTGTCCATTAACAAAAGAATGAATGAAAGTATCAAGTGTTCTTTTTTACCTATTGACTTAATAGATATTCTTTTTCTGTCTTTGATAACACAATTCTTCTCCAAATGCAGTGTACACACTCAGGTATATGTTTGGTGTGTCTGTAGAAGAGTGGAAAGAGAAAAGAATTGAGGGTGAGATTGGCAGATATAGGGGATGGAGAGTGGTTTCAGGCCAGAAACAGATTTTAAAGACTTCAAGTCAATTAAAATGGATAAAAAAGTAGTTTGAGACTTTTATCATATAAAAAGCTGTTTTGAACTTATGATTTTTGCCTTTTAGCATTTTGGGGAATACTTATTTAAGAGGAGTAAAAGAACTAAGAAGACCAGACCTCTGATAATTTCAAGTGAATTCTTGCTGAAAAAAAATCAAACAAAACTTCAATGTTTTTCCTTTTATTTAGTCTCAGTAGAAAATAGATAAGCTAGAAAGGGCATCTTGGACTGCTCCAAACACAAATTATTTCAATTTTGGATATGTTGATTTGTGGGGACAGCAAGGTACTCAGTCAGAAATGCTGAAAACGTAGTTGAAAATTTGATACAAGAGTTTTGGAAAGTGGACAGAGTAGATTATCAATAATATGACCTTTTATAGAGATCAGAAAATTTATTTTGCTAATTATGATTTGCTTAAAGACTAAATAGACTTTGCATTGCCTTTACACATACCTGAAAGACAGACTCTGGATGGTTTGGAAAATAAACATGGGATTCAGTATTAAAATAATGAATCTATCTATAGAATGCATAGTTTATAAACTAAAATTGTTTTTAAGACTTTTCTTGCATATAGTAATAAATATTATATGTACATATATATATACAGTGAAAATTTTGTGCACTGATTGACATGATAAAAACATGAAATATGCAACAAACTAAATTATGTGGGTTTTGAGTCTAATTTATATTGCTGTTTCCCTAGTTAGCAATAGGTCATAATTTCTTCTTGTTTCTAAACAGTGACTATACATGTATGTTATTTTAAGAAAGACCCTTTTGTGTGCATTTGCCTGCTTGCCTGCCCCCCATTCCTGTGTGTGTGTGTGTGTGTGTGTGTGTGTGTGAAGTCAGTGAGGGTTTAGCTCACTTCCTGTATGGAGATCCTGCATAGAACTAAGATGAATTAGCTTAGTTTAGGGATCATGATACCATTTGTCTCATGTTTTCTCCACATTGGCTTAATGCAGTCCAGAGCTCTTCTCCCCCTCAAGTCCTACCAAATAACCTATACCTGCATGCCTGTATGTATATTGAACACTTTACATAAGGATTCTAGAAGATGGAGAATTCACAGGGCTCCAGCTCTTCACCATCTTGCTCCTTTCCTGTTTCTTTCTCTCCATGTTTCCCTGAACCCGTTTTTTACTCATGAAGGAAAGATTTTTTTCCTCATGTAGTTTTACTATCTGTTTTGTTGCATGCTTTGTGTGACCTAAGTCCCTTGCCTCTCAGAATCTCCTCTCCCGCCTATCCCATGAGGAGCTTATCAAGATAGTTCCCCAAACAAAAATTATTCTCAAACTAAAAACATTCGGTTCTCAGCTTATTAAAAAAAGTAAAACCAGAAGAACTTTACCATATGGCAATAAAACTGCACCCCTTAAAAATGAATGAGAAGTGTACTAGTTTATACTTTTTGCCACCCTTTTAATACAGTAATAAGTTATGCTGATTTGTAATAATAGCAGCTTATAGGGGAAAAGCAGTACAAGTGGTCTTTTAGCAGTAATGGAAACAATGAAATTAACCAATCTAAAAGTTCAAAATCTAAAACTGGTCAATTTTGCATTGTACAATAGAGGAACTGTTCTCTTATATACTTTGGTTAGCATCTTTTTTAAAGAATGTTAGTTAACAAACATTTGGATGACTGAATTTATCTGTGATTAGCATGCATATTATACAAACTTTAGAACAATTACTTTAAGTAATACTTCACCGAGTATTTAAGTATCTATTTATGCCTAAATAGCAAATAGTTTCCTTTTTATTACTTTTTAAATGGATGCTCTTTTACCTTCTTAGATTAGTAATTCAGAATTTATATCACTTTATGGAATAAATTAGGTAAGCTTAAGATGAAAGCAATTTATTGAATTCATGCTTTAGAACAACTAGGGAAGAAAATCTAGTGTTTCCTGGACATGAACGCAATAGAGTAGATTATAGAAACAAATTAAGGGCAGAAAATTTGGTTCTGATATTTGAATTGGAAAAGAACACAAAATTTGAATTTATTTTAATTCTGCCTTATTTGAGAAAGATTATTAATGCCACATAGGCTTCTTTTTGTTTTTAATGTTCCTCTTTTTTTACCACCATCTCTTCAATAGTAAAAGGGAGAATTATAGGAGAAACCTACACAGCTCAAAATGAGGAGTCATTTAAGTTGGCTGCATAAAATGTTAGCTATTGACCTTTGAAACTTCTGTCCTTGTTGTTGAGAGAGTCTTTTATATTAGAGGGCTGGTGAATCATCCTTTCAATCAATAAATCTCCTTTATGGAGTTTGTGTAGCTGCACAAATTTGATAAGCCCAGCCACTATCCCTTTAGGTCCTAAAAAGCTGTTCAGGTCTGCAAAGGCAATGCTATTCTACAAGACTTCCTAGAGCAAAGCAAAGAATAGAAAATTACTACCATTAAACTGAATAAAAGGTGAATATTACCTGTAGTCTGTAAAAAAGTGATCTTGGAACAATTGTAGTTAAACCCCACATTACTGGGCCTAGGTGTTTTGAGCTCCAATGTGAGGCTTGTGTTGGCAGAGATGACAGAGTATCACCTTGTGAGTCACTTAGAATGACCTGGAAGGATGGCAACAACCAGAATGGTCATAAATACATGCCTAAAATAATTTAATGAGACTGTTTGCATTACCCATTAAATATTTAATGACAAGATTTAGGCTCATATTATTTAAAACAAAGAAATTTCACAATCATCACTTTTTCTGCATGGAGTTATAAGAGGTATGACAAAAACTAAGTATAACATGAATACAAACTAAGGATAGTACTAAGAATAATACGAAGATAATAATCAAAACAGTATGGTAATTGCACAAACACAGACAGAATGAAACAGAGTAAAGAGCCCAGAAATAAGTCCACTCTTATACAGTTAACTAATCTATGACAAAGGAGACAATACAATGGGGAAAAGACAGTATCTTCAATAAATGGTGATGGGAAAACTGGACAGCTCCACGCAAAAGAATGAAATCAGACCACTTTCTTAAACCGTACACAAAAATAAACTCAAAATGGATTAAAGGCCTAAATATAAGACCTGAAACCATAAAAACTCCAAAAAGAAAACATAGAAGGTAAGTTCTGGGGCTTCAAGCTTAGCAATTTTTTTCTGTCTATGTCTCCCTAGGCAGAGAAAACAAAAACAAAGCAAAAAGTGGACAAACCTGATTAAAAAGGTTCTGCACAGCTCAGGAAACCATCAACCAAATGAAAAGGCAGCCTACTGAATGGGAGAATATATTTGCATAGGATATACCCAATAAGGGGTTAATATCCAACATATATAAAGAACTCATACAACCCAACACCAAAAAACCCCAAATAAGTTGATTAAAAAATAAGCAGAGGACTGAATGGAAATTTCTCCAGAAATTTCAACATGCCTGTTGAAATTCTCCAATAGACATATGAAAATATGTTCAACATCACTAATCATCAGAGAAATGCAAATCAAAACCACAATGAGATACTACCACACTAGTCAGAATGGCTTGTATGAAAAAGACAAGAAATAACAAGTGTTAAAGAAGATGTACAGAAAAAAGAACACTCTTGCACTCTTGGTGGGAATGTAAAAAGATGTGGCCACTATGGGAAGCAGTATGAAGTTTTCTCAAAAAATTAAACCTATAACTATCATATGACCTAGTGATTCCACTTCTGGAAATTTATCAAAAGAAAACTAAATCCTTAATTTGAAAAGATAAATGCACTCCTATGTTTATCACAGCATTATTTACAACAGCCAAAGACATTGAAACAACCCAAGTGTCCATCAGTAAGTGAATGGATAAAGAAGATGTGGCACATACACACAGTGGAATATTATTCAGCTATAAAAAGGATGCATCTTACTATTTGTGACATCAGTGCTAAGTAAAACAAGTCAGAGAAAAACAAATACCATATGATTTCATTTATATGTGCAATCTAAAAAAATAAATGAATAAGCAAATAAACATCCAGAGACAGATCATAAATACAGAGAGCTGGTGGTTGCCAGATGGGAAGGTGGGGGGAGGGGATAGGCAGTGTTCTTAACCTTTCCTTTCATTTAAGAAGAAATCTATGCATAAACTTTGGACATATTCACCATATATTTAAACTGAAAACAGTAATCTTCAAAGTATTGTATAATAAGTTTTTAATGTATAAAATAAAACAAAATATTAAAATATTACCTTTAGGTGGTTGATTTATTAGGGATTATGTGTGTGTACACACTTACTTTCCTATGTTTTGAAAAGTGTAATTTTCATCTTTGAGCATACATTAGTTTTACAATTAGAAACACATTTAATAAATTGGTACAATACACATTTTGATATGTGAAAATGTATATACTTTTTATAAGGAAAAAAAATCGAGAATTCCATTTGTTTCTCTTTAGCATATTTCTGTTCCTACAAAGCTTTTAAATTATTTTACAAAGTTATGATTGTATATATCCTATTTTGTTGCTTTTTAAAGTAACATCTTATAATATCAAATAAGAATCAATTATCCTGGCATTCAATACCCGGATCATTCTGATTCTGAATTACCTTTCTAGCATTATTTTCTATGACTCTACAGTGTACGCTCTACCTGGTGTCAAGCTGATTCACTGTGCTTTTCATTCATCTACTGCCATCTCTCACCTCCCTTCTGCTTCATCCATAGATGGTGCTAGCTTTACCCAAATCTCAATCTGCTGAAACTCATTATTCAAGGCCAACAAAAGCATTACCTTCTCTCCAAAGCCTTCTACCTTCTTTAATCTTCTCAGGATAAAAGAGCATCTTTATCTACAATGCCTATATATTCCCAATTCATGATTGTTTTAACACCAATCACATAGAATCATACATGGTATCTTTTTTCAAAAAAAACCCCTTTTTCTCATTATATTAAGTATTTCTATTGGCAGTGATTATTTTGTGTTTTTTTTAGCATCTATCATGTTCCTGATAAGTAATAGATGCTTAAGAATGTTTGTTTTTGTTGGCTGACTGAATGAATCTTACTCCAGGTTGGAGACTCCTGACTGGGGATTAACAAAAACAAAAGTACTAGTAATTTTATTTGGAAAATCAATTTTGAATTATAAAAAAGTACCCAAATAACTTCTTAAAATAATAATTATATTTAAACTAAACCCAAATCCTTATAATGGTCAACTCATTTCACTCTGATAAATTTATTAGAATTTAAAGAATTCTTTTTCCTTTTAAGGAAAAAAATGTATCCCAAAGCAGAGGTTTGAGTGCAGGATTTTAATCATATACAGTCTTCAAGTTATGTAGGACTTTAAGCTATGCCTGGATTGTCTCTGTGGATTGTCCTTTATGAGTAGCTTGAAGTTCAATGAGCATGACTGTATTAAGGAAAAGAACTACACTAAAATCTAAGACTAAACATATCTTGAAGGAAGATGCCACTTAGTTATGTTGTTTTCTTCTGTATGTATGATTTATTATTGGTTTTGGTCACATAATTAGCATTATCATGTTAACCTGTGAATTCTGATTTTAGTTTACAAACTAGGAGGAGCATTTGCTAGCAGATAATGAGAGTTCTGTGACACAGACAGGGTTCCTAAAAAGTAGCATCCCCTTCATACTAAAAAAAGATAAAAATTGTTCATTACAAAACAGAATAAAATACAGTTTAAAACTCAGATCCAACTGCCAGTGACAGAAGCAGACTGGTCTAGCAGAGGAATCATAAATGAGGGGTTCAGGCAAGGAGGAAAAGAACCCCCCTAGGAACATGGTAAAATTAGATCTGATTTGTGTGCACCGCTGATCCACATATTGAGGTCAGGAACTGTAGCTGAACTGTACCACTGTACCATTTATGAACTGCTGTTCTTTGTATCAGAAGCAGTCTGAGCCACTGCTGCAGAGGCTTCATAGCAGTATTTAATTGGGTCATCTTAAGCAGAACTTCTAAGGGAAAAAAGAGCACTGGAAATTCATCTGAGGTCTAATTAGCTGCAGGTTTCATTTGGCCACACAATTATCATTGTAGCATATATTCTCCCAGCTCTTGATATATAGAAATAGTTTATCTGTTTTGTATAGTGTCCACTGCACTACCTTCTCTTCCACTGGAACAGTCTATGTTACCAAGAGTAAGTAAAAGTTATCAGAGAAGATAGAAGGAGTGAGTTAAAAGTTACCAGAGAAGATAGGAGTGAGATAAAAGTTATCAGAGAAGATAGAAGGAGTGAGTTTATGTCTGAATGATTCTTAAAATTATATTTTGAGAATGTATGTGTGTGTGAAGGTACATGTATCTTATTGTACTACTAAACTGTGCAATAATATAATACAACTTAGTGTTTTGTAATACTGAGACCTAACAGCACATCAAGATTCTTGGGTGGAAAAAGGGAAGTAAAATAACACACGCAAAAATGGAATTAGAATAAACACAGCCCTTTGGAAACAAAAACCAAAAATGTTTCCTATTTTTTAATTTCTATGGCTTTCCTTCCATTTTCAGGGGCAAATAGGAGATTCTTTTCTCTTCATATTATTTGTCTTGAATACTTTCTGTGTTTATCAGCAGGAGAAAACAGTGAAGTCCCTTACTGTGGTTAGCGGCTCTTCCTAAACCTGGAGTACTCTGTGCAATCCCGTTGCACGACCCAGCACTCTGAGTTGTGATTATTTGCTCTTTCTAGGTTTAAAATGCTCAAAGGGGAAGTGCTGGTATCCATCAGAGTATCTATCTCTGTGCCCTGTCTTGAATCAATGAGGAAACATGGGTATTCTGTTAATCTCTTCCCTTCACATGTAGGCAAAGGAACTTGGAAGTTGTTTTCCTTTACCCTTTTCTCGTGGAAGAAAGAAAGAATACCTTCCTTGCCACATTTAGGACTATTGACTTTCCCCTCAAATAGATACAGGAGTCATATACAGAGGCTAAAGTTCACCTCAGATGCACCAAGATAGTTAAAACAGTGATACCAGTGGTTAAAATGTCACTGTCCTGAGCATAATGAGAGCATTTCTGCCATTCTAGCTAAGTTGGATATTTCTTAGTATACTCTGCTAGGTGTCCTAGTAAAATCTAAAGGGATCAATGCATGGCAAATCAGGGTTCTCACAACCTGCACCAGCCTAATAGCCAGGGTCTCTTCTGTACTTTGAGTATCACACCTGAGTGTAAGGGTATGGAATTAAATATCAAGAGAATGACAACTTTCTTTGCCCACTCTATATAGTGATACTGGTTTTCACCGTGCTCTTCAGGTATCTCGTACATGCAACTCTTCATGGAAAACGTCTCAAGTAAAATTTAAGAATACTTCCCACTACTTGAATGGGGAAATTATCTAGAATTACTAAGCATATGTCATGCTATATATACAATGTAAGGTAGAACATTTATAAATATAAAATGTAATTTCAATAGTAATATAAAATTTTCAAACTATGGAACTAAAAAGGAATAAAAAACTATGCATAATTTTATCCATCTCACATATAGATCTTTACAAAATAAAATCTAGATTATATTTTAAGTGTGAATTTTCACTTTTCGCATTTGAAGTTGTACATCAATGGTCTACAATTGTAAAGGAAGTACTTGTCAGGTCAAGTTGAGACTTGTTAAAAACTACAAACAATTTCACTCATCTTACCAGCAGCAGGATGTACAAACACAATGCTTTGGAAGGGCTTTTAAAGATAATACACTATTCAGGCAAAGGCTGGGAATCAAATTCTTATGATATATCAAATAAACAAGGACATTTTCACATCATTACTGTGAAATTTTTTTTGAATAGCCAATAGTTTCTCAGTATTTTCCCGCAGCAAATGCTTACAATTGAGAGCAACATATGTATAGTAGAATATTTAAAAGAGGTGACATATAAAATGGCATGCAACCACATGAAAGATATTTGAACACATTGACCAGGAGACCACAATTACAATGTGCAAACAAGAATGATTCCCACTTAGGTGGGTTGGTGAAATAGCATACCACTGATATCTAATACCAGGTTTATGGCAATATGAAGGTCTCTTCTAATAAATGGAGTGAAAGAGATATTTCCAGTGGGTGCAGATAAATGGAGAACTCTTTAACATATCATGATTTGGGGCACATAAAAGGAAATGGATATCAGGAGGCCATAATTTTCTAGACCTTATAAAAGGTCATTGAAGTATTAAAATAACTACACAGATACCAAACCAGAGGAGTTTTAGATCATAAAATATTACCATGAGGTGTCAGGATGTCCAATAATCTTCCTTAATGAGTAAAATTGCTTTCATGTACTGTATGGAGATTTCAATACTAGTTCTTTAAGATAAGTAGGTATTAAAAATTAAAATGGAATTCTTTGATTCAAGGGGACCAGGTTTAATAATGTACATATAACAACAAAGGAGGCAAAAAATACAATTGGGAAAAGAAAGTTTTTAAGTAAATGGTGTTGGAAAAAACTGGATATCCACATGCAAATGAATGAAACTAGATCCCTATCTTATAACACATACAAAAATCTACTCAAAATGGATTAAGAACTTAGATTTAAGACTTGAAACCATAAAACCCCTAGAAGAAAACATGGTCAGTTAGCTCCTTATCATCAGTCTTGGCAATGATTTTTTTTTTTGCATTAGAAACCAAAAGCAAACAAAAGAAAAATAAACAAGTGGGACTACATCAAGCTAAAAGTCTTCTGCACAGCAAAGCATCAACAAAATGAAAAAGCAACCTATATAATGGCAGAAAATATTTGTAAATCACATATCTGATAAGGGCTTACTATCTAAAATATATACAGAACTCATACAACTCAATAGCATAAATAAATAAACAATCCAACTTAAAAAATAGACAGACATTCTTCCAAAGAAGACATACAGATGGTGAACATGTACATGAAAATGTGTTCAACAGGAAAATGAAAATCAAAACCACAATAATTTCATCTCACACCAGTTAGAATGGCTAACATCAAAAAGATAATAACAAGTGTTGGCAGGATGTGAAGAAAATGGAACCCTTGTGCACTGTTGGTGGGAATGTAATATGCTGCAGCCACTATGGAAAACACTATGGTGGTTCCTCAAAAAATTAAAAAATAAAACTATCATATGATCCAGCAATCTTACTCCTGGGAATTTACCCAAAGGAAATGAAGACACTAACTCAAAAAAAGATTTCTGCACTTCCCATTCATTGTAGCATAATGTACAACAGCCAAGAAATGGAAACAACCTAAGTGTCCACTGATAAATAAATGGATAAAGAAAATGGGATTGATACAAACACGCACACTCAGATACATAATACATATATATACAATGGAATATTACTCAGCCACGAGAAAGAAAGAAATCCTGCCTATTGCAACAATATAGATAGACTTGAGGGCATTAAGTGAAAGAAATCAGACAGAGAAAGACAAATATGGCATAATATCACTTTCATGTGGAATTTAAAAAATGTCAAACTCATAGAAACAGGGTAAAAAAGTGGTTTCCAGTGGCTGAGTGGTGGGAGAAATAGAGAGAGGTGGATGAAATTATACACATTTCCAGCATTAAGACAAATAAGTTCTGAGGATCTGATGTATAACATGATGACTACAGCTCATAACGCTATTGTATAACTGAAATTTGCTGAGAGAGTATAACTTAAATGTTCTCTATCTCTCACACACACACACACAAAAACACACAAAGATGAAAATGTGAGGTGATGGATGTGTTAATTAGCTAGGTGGGAGAAATCCTTACACATTATATATACATATATATAAAATCATTATGAAATACAGTTTAACTATCTTACAACTTTATTTGTAAAATATACCTCCATAAAGCTTTAAAAAGTGCATGTATATATAGACACATATATGCAGCTATGCATATATATGTATGACAAAACATTAAGAGAAATCTTTGGAGTGACATCAACGAGATGTCAGTACAGGAGTTTCCAACACTCTTCACCTCATGGAAAGATCAGTTTGAACAACTGCCCATGTGTGGCAATGCCGTCAAAAGAGCTAAGGATTCCTGGTAAGAGATTATAGCACAGATATAAGAAAAGAAGCTTTGAAGAAGATATGTGGAAGATACTTTTATATTACCCCTCTCACCCACCTCCCAAGTCCAGGCAGCCTAGCTAGGAGAGAAATACCCTCTCCATGGGCAAAGAAAATGAAGTGAACTACCAACTTCCCCATGGACCCCAGAACCAGAACTACATCAAAGCCAGGGCAACCTCCATGGCCCAGCCTCCAGTCTGGCCCCTGAGGATCCAACCTCAGCACCAGGCTGGCTCCTATGGACCCAACCTCCAAGACCATCTCCCATAACCCTGGGCCCCAGTCTCACCTGAGTGCCAGACTGAGGTTCCTGACTTTCTGCAGTACCAGTCTGGTCTTTCATAGCCCCAACCTCCAGTCTGGTTCCCCAGAACCAAGGTTTATGGCCTGTGCCAGTGCAAGGTTGAACCCAGTGGATCTTAGGCCAGAACCTGCTTCCCCAAACTATAGGAAAACACATAGACCCAGGATCCAGGCACACCCACAGAGACCCAGGTCCCAGGCCTACTACTGTAAACCAGGGACCAGGCCCGGCCCATGGACCTAAGCACCAGTTCTACTCTTGAAGATCCCACCTGCTGACCCAGACACCAGACCTGCCAATGGGAGAACTCTGGCAGCAAACCCACCTGCAGACTGCATCAGATGGCTCACTCAGAACCTCTGGATGAACTGACTAATGGTGAAATGTATTTCCTGTCAGACAGTCTGTAAAGACTAGAAGAGGTGCCTACATCTTCAAATTATCCGATAGCAATGCATGGCCACAAAGATCACAATCAAGGAAACGTGACACCACCAAAGGATACTAATAGATCTCCAATAACTGCCCAAAAGAAATGGAGATATATGAACTATCTTTTAAAAATTCAGAATAATCCTCTTAAAGTACAGTGAACTAAAATGAAACACTAATAGAAACTAAATAAAATTAGGGGAAAATGCATTAATAAAATGAGAAGCTCAGTGAAGAAATAGAAACCATTAAAAAAAGAACAGAAATCCCAGATTTGAAAATTCAAAGACTGAACTAAAGAATTCAATAGAGGACTTAAATAACAGACTTGGTTAAGCAGAAGAATGAGTGTACTTGAAGACAAGATATTTGAAGTTATCCAGTCAGAGGATCAAAAAGAAAAAGAAAAAAGAGTGAAGACATAATACATGGAATACCATCAAGAGACAGTTATGCATTACTGGAGTTCCAGAAGGAGAAGGGAGGGAGAAAGGGGCAGAAATCTTATTTAAAGAAATAATAGTTTTTGAGAACTTCACAAACTGGAGGGGAGGTTTAGAAATTAAAAATCATAAAGCTCATGGGTCTCTAGAAAGTTTCAATTAAAAAATATCTTCTCCAAGGAACATGGTAATAAAGCTATTTAAAATCAAAGGCAAAGAGTGAATTTTAAAAGCAGCAAGAGAAAAAAAAATCTTGCATACAGGGAAACCTCCATAACATTATAAGCAGAGTTCTCAGCAGAAACCTGGCAAGCCAGGAGAAACTGAAAAGATATATTCAAAGTGCTAAAATTAGAAAAAGAAGAGAGAGAGAAAGAGATTAAAACAAAAGCTTTGAATGTCCATCATCACTAGACCTGCCTTACAAGAAATGCTGAAAAGAGTTCTTCAAGTTGAAATGAAAAGATGGTAACAACACAAAAAACTTGAAAGTATAAATATCACTGTAAAGTTAAGAATATAGACAAATTCAAAATACTCTAATACTGTAATGGTGGTATGTCAATCAGTTTTAACTTTGGTATAAAAGTGAAAAGAGAGAAGTAGTAAAATAACTATAGCTACAATAATATGTTAAATGTATACATCATATATAAAAGATGTAAACTGTGACATGAATATCAAAAATTTGGGAGGAGGAGAAGTTAAAATGCAGCATTTCCATGTGCAAAGTTGGTAGCTTAAAATAGACTGTTATGGATGGGATGTTTTATGTAAGTCTCATGGTAATCACAAATAAAAACATCCATGGCAGATACAAAAAAAAAGTTAAAAATAAAAGAATCAATTAATAACACCACAAAAAAAGTCATCAAACCACAAAGGAAGACAATGAGAGAGAGGAAAAGTAACAAAGTACTTCAAAGGTTATAAAATATTAACAAAATAGCAATAGTAAATCCTTGCCTGTCAATAATTACTTTAAATTTAAATAGATTAAATTCTCAAATAAAAAGACCTAGAGAGGCTGAGTGGATAAAAAAACAATATCCAACAATATGCTGCTATAAAAACCTCTGGCTTTAAGTATACAAATAGGCCAGAAGTGAAGGAATGCGAAAAGATATGCCATGCAAATGGAAAAAAAGAAAGGAGAGGTACCTATAGATAAAAAAATACAATAAAATAGACTTTATGACAAAGACTGTAACAAGAAATAAAGAAGGTTGTTACATATTGATAAAGGGTTCAATTCATCAAGAAGATATAGCAATTATAAACATACATGTACTCAACACCAGAGCACCCAAATACATAAAATCAAATATTAAGAGGACAAAAGGGAGAAATAACAATAAAATAATAGATGGTAACTTCAATATCCCACATTTAATATTTGATATATCATTTGAAAAGGATATCAATAGGAAACAGAAGACCTAAGCAACAATATAGACTAAATGGACCTAATAGACATATACAGAATATTCTGTGAAATAGTAATAGATTCTTTCAAATGCACATGGAACATTCTCCAGGACTGATTATATGTTAAACCACAAAATAAATGTTAAATATTAAAGGAACATTGAAATCATATCAAATATCATTTCTGACCACAATGGCTTGAAACTAGAAATGAATAAAAGAAGAAAAGTTGGAAAATTCCCAGATATGTGGAAATTAAAAGCATAGTTTTGATTAACAAATGGGTCAAAGAAGAAACCAAAGGGAAATAAACAAAATCTTGAGATAAATGAAAATGGAAACATAATACACCAAAATTTATAGCATGTACCAAAAATTGTTCTAAAAGGGAAGTTTACAGTTATATACTTCAACATAATATATGACAAACCCCAAGCTAACATACTGAATGGTGAAAGATGAAGTCTTTCCCTTTAAGAACAGTAACAACACAAGGATGCCCATTCTTACCAGAGTGAGAAAAAGAGAAAGGGATATAAACATACCACTAAAGAAAGTCATCAAATCACAAAAGAATGGAAGGGAAGAAAGTAACAGAGAGAAACTACAAAACCAGCCAGAAAACAATTAACAAAATGACAATAAGTACACACTATCCATAATTACTTTAAATGTAAATAGACTAAATTTTCCAATCAAAAGACATAGAGTGGTTGAATGTATAAAAAACACAGTCCATCTATGTGCTGCCTACATGAGACTCACTTTAGATGTAAGGACAGAGTGAAAGCGAAAGGATGGGAGCTATATTCCATGTATATGGAAACCAAAAGACAGCTGGAGTAGCTATACTTGCATCAGACAAAATAGACTTTAAAAGAAAAACTGTAATAAGAGATAAAGAAAAGTGTTACATAAGATAAAATGATCAATCTAACAAGAAAATGTAACATTGCAAATATTTATGCACCCAACATAGGAGCACCCAAATATATAAAAAGACATAGACAGCAGTACAATAACAGAGAGGGACTTTAATACCCCACTTATATAAATGGATAAACCATCCAGAGAGAAAATCAATAAGGAAACATCTTTCTTAAATGACACCTTAGATCAGATGGACTTAAGAGATATACAGAACATTCCATTAAAAAATAATAGGATACACATTTCTCTCAAGTGCCCATAGAAAATTTTCCAAGACAGATTATATTGTTAGACCACAAAACAAGTCTTAATAAATTTAAAAGGATTGAAATGATATCAAGCATCTTTTCCTACTACAATGGTATGAAACTAGATATTTATATAATTAAAAACAGGAAAATTCACAAATATGGGGAGATTAAACAACATGCTACTAAGAAAATTGTGGGTCAAGGAAGAAATCAAAAGAAAAAATTTAAAATATCTTTCAGACAGAAGAAAAAGAAATGCAACATATCAAAATGTATGGGTTGTAGCATAAGCAGTTCTAAGAGGGAAGTCCATAGGAACAAATACCTACATCAAGAAACAGGAAAGACCTCAAGTAAACAACCTGAATTTACACCTCAAGGAACTAGATAAAAAAAGAACTGAAGCACAAAGTTAGTAGAACAGTGGAAATAAATATTAGAGCAGAAAAAAAATGAAATAAAGACAAAAAAGAGAACATCAAAGAAACTAAACTGTTTATCTGAAAAGAGAAAATTGACAAACATTTAGCTAGACTTACCCCTGCCCCCCCCCAAAAAAAAGATAGGGAGGGAGAGAGAGAGAGGACTCAAATAAAGTAAAAAATGAAAGAAGGAACATTACAACTGATACCACAGAAATACAAAGAATAGTAAGAGACTACTACGAATTATATGCCAAAAAAATTGGACAACCTAGAAGAAATGTATAAATTCTGGAAACATACAAACTTGTCAAGACTGAATCATGCTAAAATAGAAAATCTCAGCTGACTGATTACTAGTAAGGAGATTGAATAAGTAATCCAAAAACTCTCAACAAATAAAATTCCAGGACCAGATTGCTTCACTGGTAAATTCTACCAAACATTCACAGAACAAAAAATGCAAATTCTTCTCAAACTCTTCCAAATAATTAAAGAAGAACACTTCTCATCTCATTTTACCAGAGCAGCATTACCCTGATACCAACACCAGACAAGATGTCATGAGAAAATTACAGGCCAATATCCCTGATGAAGACAGATGCAAAAATCCTCAACAAAGTATCAGCAAACTGAATTTAACACTACATTAAAAAGGATCATACACCATTCAAGTGGCATTTATTCCAGGGACTCCAGGATGGTACCATATACACAAATCAGTCAATATGATATATCATATTAAAAACTGAAGGGTAAAAATCACATTATCTCAACAGGTGCTGAAAAAAGATTTGAGAAATTTAACATCCATTTACAATTAAACACTCAACAAAATGGTTATAAAAGGGCACATACCTCAACATAACAAAGGCCATATACAACAAGATCACAGCTAACACATCAGACCCAATGGTGAATAGTTGAAAGCTTTTTCTCTAAGATCAGGAAAAAGGCAAGGATGCCCACTCACTCCATTTTTATTTAACTAGTATTGGAAGTCTTAGCCACAGCAATTGGGCAATAAAAAGAAATAAAATACATCCAAATTGGAAAGGAAGAAGAAAAACTGCCACTATTTGCAGATGACATGATGTTATACATAGAAAACCCTAAAGACTCCAACAAAAAACTATTGGAACTAATAAATGAATTAATTTGCAGAGTATAAACCAACACACAAAAATCTGTTGTATTTCTATATATTGGTAATGAACCATCAGAAAGAGAAATTAAGAAAGCAATCCTATTTACAACTGCATCAAAATAAATAAAATATCTAGGAATAAATTTGACCAAGGATATGCAAGACCAATGCACTGAAAACTGTTAAGACCCTGATGAAAGAGATTGGAGATTGAAGACACAAAAAATGGAAAGTTATTCCATGTTCATGGATTGGAAGAATATTGTTAAAATGTCCATAATACCCAAAGCAAATATAGATTCAATGCAATCACTATCAAATTTCTAATGGCATTTTCACAGAAGTAAAATAGCCAATCCTGTAATTTGTATGGAACCATGTAAGACCCTGAACAGTCAAAGCAATCTTGAGAAAGAACAACAAAGCTGGAGGTATCATGCTACCTGGTATCAAACTATATTATAAAAGTATAGTAATTAAAACAGTATTAGTAGTGGCATAAAAACAGACACACAAATTAATGGAATGATACAGAAATCCAAAAAATAAAAATATGCCCATATGGTCAATTAATTTACAAAAAGGAACCAAAAATATGCAATAGACAAAGGATAATCTCTTCAATAAATAGTGTTGGGAAAAATTGGACAGCCACATGCAAAAGAATGAAACTGGACCACTATCTTATGCCACAAAAATTAACTCAAAATGATTAAAAACTTCCATGAAAGACCTGAAACCATACAACTCCTAGAAGAAAACATAGGGAGTAAGCAGCTTGATATAAGTCTTAGAAATGTTTTTTTAAATCTGATATCAAAAGTAAAAGAAACAAAAGCAAAAATGAACAAATGGTGTTACATCAAACTAAAAAGCTTCTACCCAGCAAACAATGCCATCAATTAATTGAAAAAGTAACCTACTGAATGGGAGAAAATATTTGCATATCAAGTGTCTGATAAGTGGCCTATATTCAAAATATATATAAATAACTCAATAGCAAAAATACAAACAATCCAATTAACAAAGGGGTAAAGGTTCTGAACATACATTTTCCCGAAGAAGACATACAGATGGTCAGTAGGTATGTGAAAAGATGGTCTATCTCATTAATCATCAGGTAAATGAAAATCAAAACCACAGTGAGATATCACCTCACACTTGTTAGAATGGCTATTACCTAGAAAACTAGAGTTAAAAAGTATTGGTAATGATGTAGAGAAAGAGCCTCTCCTTCTACATTGTTAGTGCAAATTAAATTGATGTAGGCTTATGGAAAAAGTATGGAGTTTCCTCAAAAAATTAAAAATAGAACTACCATATGATATAGCAATTCTTCTTCTGGGTATCTACCCACCCAAAATGAAAACACTATAAAATGATATACATACTACCATGTTCACTGCAGTATTATTTACAATAGCCAAGATATCGAATCTAAATCTCTGTTGAAGCATGAATACATAAAGAAATTGTGGTGTGTATCTGTATGTACACACACACACACACACACACACTGAAATATTACCCTTAAAAACTGAAATCTTGCCATTTATGACAACATGGATGGATCTTGAGGGAATTATGCTGAGTTAAATAAATCAGAGAAACACAACTATCTTATTATATCTTATACATGGAATCTAAAATAAATAAATAAATAAATAAATGACAAGCTCAGATATACAGAGAATAGATTAGTGGTTGCCAGAGGTAGGGGATGAGAGAAATGGTTGAACTGTTTTTCGTTTTTTTGTTTTATTTTAACCAATGAATTAAAAGGAAATAAAGAAAATCTCATTTACATTAGCATCAAATAGTTTTGAGGGGATAAGAGAACTGGGATCTAAAATTTATGCTTTTAAATAATTCATTTAGCAGTGTATCACTAAATAATTTTAACTACTAAAAGTAATGACACATAGCTTTTTTAAGAAAAAAATATGACAATATTAATGTGTATCAGCCTCTTAAGATCTATGTGCTTAACGTAGAAAATAAGAAAGCAGGCATGCGTGTATATATAATCCTATAATGTGGCCATGGCCACTTGCACTCTGAATGCAATCACATTAACTAAAAATTACCCATCCTCGATTTTATTATCTTTGGCTCTACTAAAGTAACTATACCATTGGTGGAAGTACTTTCTTTTTTCCACCGTCTGATGTCCCAAATTATACCAGCAAAATCCTGCCAGGAGGAGTGGCACTTGCAGTTAGATGTACTCTGATTTGTTTTGTGATTAGCTTCTTAGAAATAAGAGCAATATTTTGAAAAATACATGCAGTTTTGAATGAGAACAATTGAAAAGGATTTTGGTAGCTGGTTCCTTTATTTTCTGCTTCCTAATTACACTGTTTTTCAAGTGACTGATTTTGTAATTTGTAATTACTGGGTTTCACATGATAATTGAAAATTCTTGCAAGCAATGTCCATTACATAAGGAAATGTGATATGCTAACAATACAGGGAATGCATTTATACTTTTCTTTCATATTTAATAGACCATATACACATATACACACACACCACAAGCAAACATGCTAATCTCATATTTTATACTGCTGCTGTGATTCATTATCATTTTTAGCTTTTAATTTCTCGTTTAAAAAAATGTCCTTTCCCCTTTGATACTAAATTCTAAAAGAATTTTCATACATTAAACTTTATTTATGGGATTCATGCTTAGTTAACACTTTAATGGAAAAAAAAATAGAAGCAGGTTTCTAAGGCTGTAATTGAAGGGCTGCATTAGTTTCCTAAGGCTAATGTAATGAAGTACCACAGCTGAGTTGCTTAAGACAGCACATATTTATTGTTTCACAGCTCTGGGGGTAGAAGTCTAACATCAAGATGCTGCTAGGGCCATAATCCTTCTGAAACTTGTATGGGAATCCTTCCTTGTCTCTTCCTACCTTCTGATGGTTTGCTGACAATCTGTGTTGTTCTTCGGCTTGCAGCTGCATTACTCCAATCTCTGCCTTCATCATCACATGGGGTTCTGTGTCTCTGTCTCCACATGGCTCTCTTCTTATAAGGACAGCGATGATATTGGATTCTGAACCCACCCTACTCCAGGATGGCATTGTCTGACCTAACTAGTTGTATCTGCAATGACTTTATTTCCAAATGACGTCACATTCTGAAGTATTGGAGCTTAGGATTTCAACATATCTTGTTTTGGAGGGGGCACAATTCAATCCATAACATTGCCCAACCACACAGAGACATGACTGGGCATTGTGACTGGGCTAAGGCATTGAGCAAAACTTCTCTCAGGTCGCACTTCATGCATTCCTTCTTTTCCCTACAGAACCTTTGCTTAAGATGTTTTCTCAACATTATGCACTTCCCTTCAATTTTTACTTATTTCAGTTCTGCTCAGGTCCTTCTATATGTTGTCATAGCCTTCATTTATGGTCTAGGAAGCTCTGATCAGTTGTACTTATATATTCATTAATATAATAGTGATTTGATTGAGGCCTTTCTCCTTAAATAGGCTGGAACCTATCTAAATGCAGAAGCTCTTATTCTTTCCCCATTATTATAACTCCAGTGTGTAGTACAGTGCCTGACACAGAGTAAATATTTTGTAGGTATTTGCTAAGGAAATGAATGAATATGTTTATCTTTGTATCAAGAGCAAAAAAATGGTATTACAATTTGTTATAGGAAATCTTGAAACTGCTTAAGATTTCAATTAATAATCATGGAAGAAAGACAAAGCTAGAAGTATAAGAAAAAAAGGAAAGCATATGGAAGCTTAGGAAAAGGAACCCATGGATGGGGAAATATGTCATAAAGTCATGTAAAGTAATAACTTAAGGAAAATAGATTAAATACCTGTGATTTCAGGACCATAAAGGCCATTTGTAAATGTAGATTTCCAATTATTTCATTGTGACTAAAACAACTCCTCTGGAGTCATTTGGTCTGGGTCGAAATTCTAGTTCATTATTTACTCTTGGTCTGACCATGGTCATTATTACAGAATCTGTTTCCTCATCCTCAAAATGATGATAATATGGCCACCTAGTTCAGAGAGTTAGATTTCATTTAGATCATTCAAGTCAAGTATATAGCAAATATAATTACTTATGGAGCTTAAGCTCAGTCTGGGAAGGTAATACTTGATTTTCCACAAGACATGGAGAAAGCATTCAGAGGGCAGTATTTTTCATTTTGAATACAGGTGTGAGGAAAAATTCTCAGAAAGGCCTCCAAAAGTTACTAAAGGAGACAAAGGCTGCACTAGCCAAGACTCTACACTACAGCAAAAACATAACAGGCTTCTCCCTGTGATTAGGACGCAGACGTAAGAAAACGGACACATGTTAAATATGTTCTGGACAAGGGATTAAAGTAGCTAAAGGACACGTATTTTTCAAAGTCAGTAGAAACGTAATGAGAAGGGATGTATTAGAGAATGTTTCTCAGTTCTAATCTGCCTGTGAATCACTTGGGAACTTGTGAATATGAAAATACTGATTTAGCAGGTCTGCCGTGGAGCCTGAGGCCCCCACATTTAACGTCTCCAGGAGATGCCATGACTGTTCATCCTTGAGTCAACTTTGAGAATCAAATTTTGGGTATACACTGAAAGAGAGAGTTCATCTTAAATGCTGTATTGGTCATCCCTTAAAAACCTCCTTGGAATACAGTGAAATTTTGGTAAGCAGGTTAAAAAAGGGACCTTGAACTAAAAGATTTTAGCTACATAAATTCTTACAGCATTTTATCAAGATTCTTTATAATTTATGGACCACATTGGATAGGTTTGTTCACGGGGAATAGTATAGTAATAGTTATCTCAAATGTATTCACCAAAATGTCATTTTCCTCAACAATTCCAAGTGAAAAAAAAGCATACACCCTTTCTATGAGAGAATAAAAATGTCATCATTTATTGAGCAGTTGTGATTTTAAATATTTCTGGGCCATTAGATCTTTCAAGGAAGGAAACAATTTGATTTTAAACTGACAATATTTTCATGGGGATAGTATTTTATTATCATTCCTATTTAAAATTCTCTCAGAGGACAAATACGAGAAGATATTTAATTTGACTCATTAATATTTTTTCTTGAAACCGTATTTCCTTGTTAACAACAATATTGTATCATATGAACAATGCCCAGACTCACTTCGAAAGTCATTGAAAGGCAGCCTGCATTGTACACTAGATTTATTGAGACATCAAGAATTTTATTCCATGAATTCTAAATGTTCAATTATAGCTTGGGGAGTTTTTATGGGTCTTCTAATTTGATTCTGTGGGTATTGGAAAATTGAAAAATTAGCATTATATTGTCAGTACCTCAATTTTTAGGAAATAGTCAATGACAAAAAATGGAATAGAAAAAATAATGAATATAACTGAGAAATGAAGAATTAAGGTATATTAACCAAATAGATTTTTTTCTAACCTGTATCCTTTCAAATACATTTTGTAATAAAGGAATCTGTGCATAAACTCCTACATGTTCTTCAACTCTGACAGATCCTAAGAGGATACCTAATGTGAAAGCTCAAAAAGGTTCATTAAATTTGTATACTCATTATCAACTGCACTAATAGCCATTGTGTGTAATTTCTGATGATTCTAACAAGGAGAGCTGAGAAGCTATTTGTTCCACACATCATTTTTTTGTTTTGTTTCCATGTTGAACCAGTAAACCCCCAGCCAGAACAAACAAGAAAAAAATCACCAACTAAACTATAGTTTAAAGGCTCAATGATTAACAATGTAAAATGCAAGGGCAGTATGCCTTCCTACACACAAACCACACAAACAGGCATACATGATATAAGTCCCAAATCACATTTTCATTTCCTTTCCACCTCTATGGCATGGAATGTTTTGGACTTGGGTACGAAAGCATTTGAATTCCACAAATTCACAAGAAACAACATATCACTACTTGAACCCTCACCAAGGAGTTGTATTTTGTTTGTTAATAGTACAAAACACTGATCTTAAGCTATAAAATTAAAACATAAATCTAAATTTTGGGGAGGCATTCATAGTAAGAAGCTCTAATGGCAGGCCAGAGCTTAAAAATAAACTAAGTGGAATTTAAATTCTTACTCTAAAATTTAATGGGTAAAACTGAAAACATACATTAAATGACCGTATTTGTTTTTCATCTGCTACTTGGGGAAAATAATTATTACCTCATAGGGCTTTATGCAGGTTAAGTGAGATGTAAATATGTAACTATCCTATATACCACATAGTATAAATTGTGGATGGAAAATACTGATTCATTTCACTTCTCTCTGCCTACTTGTTTTCTACTATTTAGTGAGTTAACAAATTCCTTGATTCATTATTCACATTGCAAATTAGAACAATTAATGTACTATATACAGGTTCCCTAAGAACGAGTAAATAAAAAGTTAAACGTGGTGGATATATATCTGACACACAAAAAAAGAAAGAAAATGAAGAAGCAAGCCAATTCTGGATGTACTAAGACTTCTTTTATATAGGATTTAGCAGAGATCTAATAATTGCCAAGATTAATTTAATACATAGACACAGCAACCAGGATAGTTTAAGACCTTACTTGAAAGACCAAGATCAGCAGTGTGTACAACAAAGTTAGCAATGTTTACAATAAAATTGTAAGAGAGCTGATTTACCCTACCATCTCTGATATACTTGCCATCAAAATGTATGCACGATCTTTGATTAAAATCCCTCATGATCTTACAACTGGTCCTTTCCCCAATCTTGTCCCCTTTAAACATACCTCCAAAGGGACTTTTTAAAATTCCAATAGGTTCATGTGACCTTCCTACTCAAAAATCTTCCAGTGTCCTCCCATCTTATTTAGAACAAAAATCCAGCCTCCTTCCCAAGACCTCCAAGGCCTAGTATCCTCTTCCAACCTTAAATACCTCTGCTCCTTATTCACTCTTCTCCAGCTACAAAGCCTTTCCATTGTTAAGATGTAACACACTGAAAGTTGTGTTTTATATAGTTCATATTTTTACTGTTGTATACCCATCTCCTCAAGCAGGACCTGACTCAATAAATACATATTGAGAAGATTAATTAGTCAATATCAACTCTGCTTTTGTCTATGATATACTGGTTAGCTGAATTGAACTGAATAGAACTTACTGAACACATACCATCTATAGGACACAGAGTTAGGTGCAATAGGAAAATACACAATTGAAAATGTGTTTTCTCCCTCAATTACTAGGAGATACTGATATAGAAAAAATATATGATGAAGTTTAAATTAATAAATAGTCTAAAACTTAGAGTGTGCAATAGAAATAATTCAGGTGAGAAAATTTATTTATATCAGGAGGAGGCATCTAAGCTTGGTCTTACAATGTGGCCAAGATTTATTAATCATCATCAGCAGCAGAATTATTGTATAAGCAATATTAGAACTGCATTAAAGGAAATCAAAGAAATGTAAAAATGATGTGTAATCCTAATACTTCAAAAACTTAAATATGTGGCTCCTTTTCCTTATAATCTGTTTATATATTCATACTATTTATATACTTGCAACTGAGGCATATGTTCAACTCCTTCAGAATCAGTAGGATTTCAACAGTGAAAAAAAGAGAAATTTCATTCTAGAGATGAGATAAGCAAAGACAGGAGATTCAAGATGGCAGCATGAGAGGTAAGATGGAGAACCCCTCCCCAAACCACAAACTGTACAAAAATATAATTAATATTACTAACCCTAAGACAGCAACAAGAAAGAAGGCTGAACCAGACTGCATACAGACCTCACGAACAGAGCAGACCTCATGAAACAGGGTAATGTACAAAAGCCTTAATCTGGTGAGGCCCGAGCCCTTCCCCCACCCCAGCTCACTGGCGGAAGGAAGAGAAACAGAGCGGGGAGGGGGTGGAAGCCTGGGACTGCAGAACACCCAGCCCTAGAGATTTACTTTGTGAGCAGAAACCTATATTGTGTGTGCTCTGGACATTGGGGAGTTTGGACAGGCAGGGTGCTTGAGAGACTGACATTCTGGCCATTTGTGGAGGATGGGCTCCACATCCGGTCACTCTGTGTCAGAGGAAAGGCAGGCAGTCTGAGAAGCTTCCTAGCAGTGAGAGGGCAGCTGAAGGGGAGGGGTTTGCACAGAGGTTGCTGCACCAGAGAAGGGAGAGCTGGAAAAGGTTGTCTGGGCAAGCTATGCCCAGCTGGTTGGGAACTTTGAGGAGCTTCAGGTGCTCCATCCCCCTGAACGCCTACTCAGCTCCAAGGCCCCCCACTGTGACATGCAGCCTGCTGCATATTCCTCCTAGCCTGTCAGCACCAGTTTGCGAACTGGCTAGTATCCTCTGGCCTTATCTGTCTCTTCCAACAGTCACTGTGCAGGCGTCAGGCCAGCCAAAAGGAGGCCCACCTACAACAGCTAGAGACACAAAGCACAGAGGCTTACACCTGCGGGCTTGGGCCACTGGCTCTGACAATGGAGACAGGCACCACAGATGGGAATCAGGAAACAGATCTTTTCTCCATCCAGGCACCAGCTCCACTCCCCTATAACCCCCAACCTCATTCTAGGGACTGATCAGCTCCAAAGACCAGAGCTTCTGCACACTAGTGGGCACCACACAGAAATATGAAACATCAAAAGAACACGGATCAGACCAAAATCTCACAAACGCCAGAAAAAGGGCCAAATGAAACTGAACTCACCAATCTTCCTGAAAGAGAGTTCAAAATAAAAATTATAAACATGCTTATGGAGGTACTGAAAAATATTCAAGAACTCAGGAATGAATTTAAGTCGGAGATTCAATCATTAAGAAATTCCATATCTGAAATGAAACATACAATGGGGGGATTTAAAAGCAGATTAGATGTAGTAGAAGAGACAGTAAATGGAATAGAAATTAGAGAAGAGGAATACAAAGAAGCTGAGGCACACAGAGAAAAAAGAATCTCTAAGAATGAAAGAATATTGAGAGAACTATGTGACCAATCCAAACGGAACAATATTCGCATTATAGGGGTACCAGAAGAAGAAGAGAGAGAAAAAGGGATAGAAAGTGTCTTTGAGGAGGTAATTGCTGAAAACTTTCCCAGTCTGGAGAAGGAGATAGTCTCTCAGGCCATGGAGGTACACAGATCTCCCAACACAAGAGACCAAAGGAAGACAGCACCAAGACATATAGTAATTAAAATGGCAAAGATCAAAGATACAGACAGACTTTTAAAAGGAGCTAGAGAGAGAAAAAAGATCACACATAAAGGAAAACCCATTAGGCTATCATCAGACTTCTCAACAGAAACCTTACAGGCCAGAAGGGAGTGGCATGATATATTTAATGCAATGACGCAGAAGGCCTTGAACCCAGATTACTCTATTCAGCAAGGTTATCATTTAAATTTGAAGGAGGGATTAAACAATTTTCAGATAAGCAAAAGCTGAGAGAATTTACCTCCCATAAACCACCTCTACAGTGCATTTTGGAGGGACTCTTATAGATGGAAGTATTCCTAAGGCTAAATAGATGTCACCCAAGGGCTAAAGAGTACAGAATATGATTCATAACATACAAAGAATGGAGGAGGAAGAAAAAGGAGGAATAAAAAAGAAGCTTTAGGTTGTGTTTGTTATAGCATATGAAGTGAGTTAAATTAGACTGTTAGATAGTAAGGCAATTACCCTTGAACCTTTGGTAATCACGAATCTAAAGCCTGCAATGCCAGTAAGTACATACCTATCCATAATCACCCTAAATGTAAATGGTCTGAATGCAACAATCAAAAGACATAGAGTTACTGAATGGATAAAAAAACAAGACCCATCTATATGCTGCTTATAAGAGACTCACTTCAAACCCAAAGACACATACAGACTGAAAGTAAAGGGATGGGAAAAGATATGTCATGCAACTAATAGTGAGAAAAAAGCAGGAATTGCAGTACTTGTATCAGACAAAATAGACTTTAAAACAAAGAAGGTCACAAGAGACAAAGAAGGACATTACATACTGATAAAAGTGTCAATCCAACAAGAGGATATAACTATTATAAATATCTATGCACCCAACACAGGATCACCTACATATGTGAAACAAATACTAACAGAATTAAAGGGGGAAATAGAATACAATGCATTCATTTTAGGAGATTTCAACACACCACTCACTCCAAAGGACAGATCAACCAGACAGCAAATAAGTAAAGAGACAGAGGCACTGAACAACATAGAACAGATGGACCTAAAAGACATCTACAGAACACTACACCCAAAAACAGCAGGATACACATTCTTCTCAAAAGCACATGGAACATTTTCAAGAATAGATCATATACTAGGCCACAAAAAGAACCTCAGTAAATTCAAAAAGATTGAAATTATACTAACCAGCTTCTCGGATCACAAAGGTATGAAACTAGAAATAAATTACACAAAGAAAACAAAAAAGCCCACAAACACATGGAGGCTTAATAACATGCTCCTAAATAATCAGTGGATCAATGACCAAGTAAAAACAGAGATCAAGCAATATATGGAGACAAATGACAGCAATAATTCAACACCACAAAATCTGTGGGATGCAGGAAAGTCCATGCTAAGAGTGAAATATATTGCAATACAGGCCTACCTCAGGAAAGACGATCAATCCCAAATGAACAGTCTAAACTTACAATTAATGAAACTAGAAAAGGAAGAACAAATGAGGCCCAAAGTCAGTAGAAGGAGGGACATAATAAAGATTAAAGAAGAAATAAATAAAATTGAGAAGAATAAAACAATAGAAAGAATCAATGAAAGCAGTAGCTGGTTCTTTGAGAAAATATGCAAAATAGATAAACCCCTAGCCAGACCTATCAAGAAAAAAAGAAAGTCTACACACATAAACAGAATCAGAAATGAGAAAGGAGAAATCACTACGGACACACAGAAATACAAAGAATTATGAGAGAATACTATGAAAAATTATATGGTAACAAACTGGATAACCTAGAAGAAAAGGACAACTTTCTAGAAAAATAACAACCTTCCAAGGCTGACCCAGAAAGAAACAGAAAATCTGAATAGGCCAATTACCAGAAAAGAAATTGAATTGGCAATCAAAAAACTACCTAAGAACAAAACCCCTGGACAACATGGTTTCACTGCTACATTTTATCAAACATTTAGTGAAGGCATAATACCCATCTGCCTTAAAGTTTTCCAAAAAGTAGAAAAGGAGGGATACTCCCAAACTCTTTCTGACACCAACATCACTCTAACACCAAAACCAGGCAAAGACACCACAAAAAAAGAAAATTACAGACCAATATCCCTGATGAACATAGTTGCAAAAATACTCAACAAAATATTAGCAAACCAAATTCAAAAATACATCAAAAAGATCATCCATCATGATCAAGTGGGGTACATCCCAGGGATGCCAGGATGGTACATTTGAGAATCCATCAACATCATCCACTAAATCAACAAAAAAAGGACAAAAACCACATGATCATCTCCATAGATGTTGAAAAAGCATTCGACAAAATTCAACATCCAATTATGATAAAAACTCTCAACAAAATGGGTATAGAGGGCAAGTACCTCAACATAATTAAGGCCATATATGATAAACCCAGAGCCAACATTATACTTAACAGCGAGAAGCTGAAAGCTTTTCTTTTAAGATCGGGAACAAGACAAGAATGCCCACTCTCCCCACTTTTATTCAACATAGTTCTGGAGGTCCTTGCCACGGGAATCCGACAACACAAAGAAATAAAGGCATCCAGATTGGCAAGGAAGTAGTCATACTCTCCCTGTTTGCAGATGACATGATATTGCACATAAAAAAACCCTAAGGAATCCACTCCAAAACTACTACATCTAATATCTGAATTCAGCAAAGTTGCAGGATACAAAATTAATACACAGAAATCAGTTACATTCCTATACATTAACAATGACCTAGCAGAGAGAGAAATCAGGAAAACAACTCCATTCACAATCACATCCAAAAGAATAGAATACCTAGGAATAAACCTAACCAAGGAAGTAAAAAACATATATCCTGAAAACTACAAGACACTCTTAAGAGAAATTAAAGAGGACACTAATAAATGGAAATTCATCCTATGCTCTTGGCTAGGAAGAATTAATATTGTCAAAATGGCCATTCTGCCTAAAGCAATCTACAGATTCAATGAAATCCTTATCAAAATACCAACAGCATTCTTCAATGAACTAGAACAAATAGTTCTAAAATTCATATGGAATGACAAAAGACCCCGCAAAGCCAAAGCAATCCTGAGAAGGAAGAATAAAGCAGGGCGAGTTATGCTCCCTGACTTCAAGCTCTACTACAAAGCCACAGTAATCAAGACCATTTGGTACTGGCACAAGAACAGACCATAGACCAGTGGAACAAAATAGGGAGCCTAGATATAAACCCAAGCATATATGGTCAATTAATATATGATAAAGGAGCCATGTATATACAGTGGGGAAATGACAGCCTCTTCAACGGCTGGTGTTGGCAAAACTGGACAGCTACATGTAAGAGAATGAAACTGGAGTATTGTCGTACCCCATAAACAAAAGTAAACTCAAAATGGATCAAAGACCTGAATGTAAGTCATGAAACGTTAAAACTCTTAGAAGACAACATAGGCAAAAATCTCCTGGATATAAATATGAGGAACTTCTTCATGAACGTATCTCTCTGGGCAAGGGAAACAAAAGCAAAAATGAACAAATGGGGCTATATCAAGCTAAACAGCTTCTGTACAGCAAAGAACACCATCAATAGAACAAAAAGACATCCTACAGTATCGGAGAATATATTCATAAATGACATATCCAATAAGGGGTTGCATCCAAATTACATAAAGAGCTCACACACCTCAACAAAGAAAAAGCAAATAATCCAATTAAAAAAATGGGCAGAGGAGCTGAACAGACACTTCTCCAAAGAAGAAAGTCAGATGGCCAACAGGCACATGAAAAGATGCTCCACATCACTAATCATCAGAGAAATGCAAATTAAAACCACAATGAGATACCACCTCATACCATTTAGGATGGCCAACATCCAAAAGACAAACAACAAATGTTGGCGAGGATGTGAAGAAAGGGGAACTCTCCTACACTTCTCGTGGGAATGTAAACTAGTTTAACCATTGTGGAAAGCAGTATGGAGGTTCCTCAAAAAACTCAAAATAGAAAGACCATTTGACCCAGGAATTCCACTCCTAGGAATTTACCCTAAGAATGCAGCAGCCCAGTTTGAAAAAGACATATGCACCCCTATGTTTATCGCAGCACTATTTACAATAGCCAAGAAATGGAAGCAACCTAAGTGTCCATCAGTAGATGAATGGATAAAGAAGAGGTGGTACATATACACAATGGAATATTATTCAGCCATAAGAAGAAAACAAATCCTACCATTTGCAACAACATGGATGGAGCTAGAGGGTATTATGCTCAGTGAAATAAGCCAAGCCGAAAAAGACAAGTATCAAATGATTTCACTCATATGTGGAGTATAAGAACTAAGAAAAAAACTGAAGGAACAAAACAGCAGCAGAGTCACAGAACCCAAGAACGGACTAATAGTTACCAAAGGGAAAGGGACTGGGGAGGATGGGTGGGAAGGGAGGGACAAGGGGGAAAAAGGGGCATTACGATTAGCACACATAATGTTGTGGGGGGGGGACATGGGAAAGGCAGTATTTACAGAGAAGACAAATAGTGATTCTATAGCATCTTACCACGCTGATGGACAGTGACTGTAATGGGGTATGGGGTGGGGACTTGATAACAGGGGGTCTAGTAACCATAATGTTGTTCAAGTAATTGTACATTAATGATACCAAAAAAAAAAATTAAAATAAAAAGAGATAAGCAAAGACAGTACACAGCATAAATATAGAAAAATTATTGCAATTTAGGATTAAAGGGATTTAAGAGCTCTTCTATTTTCATGTCTCACTTTCCAGATGAGGAAATTGTGTTCATACAAGTGACTTTTCAAAGATGACACAAGTAGTCACTGGCAGCACAAGAATAAGGTTCTACCTATATTCCTATACATCCCACTGCCACCCTAATCTGCAACTACCACATGCTCTATGGACATTTACACAGCATTTAAGATCTGGTATTTTAGCCTTTGGCTTCCTGATAATTTCAGTTTACCACTCATTTTTCATTCAGTCCTCCTTTGGTCACTAAATCATGCTTTATGTTTTTTATTTGATGTTCCTGCTTATTTACTTAAGTACTGACTAAAGTACTTACGTCATCTTAGTATGACTATATCTATGGTATTTGTTACATACAATTGCCCGCCTTATTCTTTCTTTGCTACATGTGATTTTCTTTAAAAAAAATTCAGTGAAGTGTTATATGGGTTTTTCTCTATTTGAATTTTTAGTTTGTGTGATTTTGCATTTGTGTGTGTGTGAGGGGGCTATTCATGAGACTGTCGATGGATAGAACTTGGCTATCTTTGAACTGTGATCTCTACTTTCAGAAACAAATAAACCGAATTAGGAATGTTCAGTTACAAAGATATTTTGTGTAACACATTAGCTGTAATAATTTGGTATCATGATTCATATGTTAAAAAGTAAGTTCTTTACCAATAATGGGATGCAGAAAATGCAATCTTAAGCAAAGCAATCAATATTATAGTCTAAGCACCTCTTCTACTTGTAGATTCACCACATTCAGATGTGAAATCCTTTCCTTTAATTCCCTTACTATATTTAGGCCAATATATATTACCATCTCAACATTTTTAAAACCAACCATTATTTTCAATGGTTCTGACAAATTATGTTGTTTTCTGAACATTGTAAATTCTTGCTAGAAAAAAAAGTCACTTTGCCTCAAATAATTGCTTGTTTCTCTGGAAAATACATATGTCTTTTCTGTACATAAGGACTTATGTAGAATGCCGTGGCTATGGAAGAATTTATTTCATAAATCCCAACAGTATTGATCAAAACTATCTGCAAACCAGTAAGAGGGTCCTGTTTGAGATGAGTTAGCAAATTATTCCCAAATTCAAATCTTAATAACAATGTATATAAATACATTTCCTAGAGCACAGCATCTTCAATCCAATTGTGAATTCAAAGCAGCCTAAGCTATGCTATTTTGCAAGTGTGGGTGTTTTTCTTTTTTTAATACCCAAGAATTATTGTGCACAGAGATGTGACCTGTAAAATTTAAAAAGAAAAAGAGCAGCATTTTTCATTATGTGGTAACCACATAGATTCAAGCAGAGAGCTGTCCGTATAAAATAACTCCATAGATTATATCACATGATTGTGAAGAATGTTCTGCAATCGAATTATGTAACATGAGTTGCTTTCCAAAGTATTAAAATAAGGCTTTGATTTGGAATAAAATATAAAAAGTATTTTAAAAATAACATGCCTAAAATGAATTTTGCATAAAAATGCATAGGTATTATATGGGGATATAGATATAAATACAGATATAGATATATAGATATCTTGAGATGTGATAAAATGCTTTATTCTAATTGAGTTTAACTTTTCTATATACAAAATATATGCAGAAAATCACAATCTTAGAAGTGGAAAGGCTTCCCCTAAGAATTCAACTCTTTAGTGTACAGTTGAGGGTTAAGCCTTCATCCCAACTAGAGAGTGGTTAAGACAGAATCTCAGTGTTTTAACTTTCCTCTTAATAATTGTATGACTCTAAGATCACTTGATTTCCCTGCAATTCAGTCTGATCACCCACAAATCTTGCCTAAGACTTCTGTGGAAGCTGCCATAAGAAAAAGGGATTTGTCAGAAAATATTGCAAAATCAGTGGAAAACTGAAAGACAGGATAAATCTGAGGGAGACATTTTTAAAAGCCAGAAGGAAGACCCCTATGTTAGCAATAGTTCAATCAGTTCTTTCTTGACTTGGGGCATGAGTTCTTCAGGCAAGATGTCACAATTCTATCATATTCAGTTTCAACTCTTCCCCAACCCTTCCATAAACAAATAATGAACTTATACTGAGTAACTGTAAACCTGTATACAGAGTTCATGCAAACACTGCAAATGAAATGTAGCTTGGTTGGTGATGGTAGTTTTTTCAAGCACATATAGGTATACGGAATAGTGGGGTTAGCACTAATAAAGACCTTCATGCTTGATGGAGGCCAAAGCTTTATGATGAGAGAAAAATACTACTAGATGAGAAAAAAATACGAATATGATGAGGAAAAAAAAATATTAGATTGAAACCATAGTGTTTTCTTTAGCTTTTAGACACACAAATAAGAAAGTAGTCAGGACTAATTTTGAAAGAGCTAAATGCAGAGTACTGTGACTTAAATTATACCAGAAAGGAGCTATTGTTTGAAAGTTTCTCACTAGTACCTGACCATCTTTTGATAGTCTCATTAAATTTTTAAAAATGTTATTTGATAAGAAAATATTTTATCTTGATCCATAGCTCTTTAATAGTGTGACTGAACATTTGCATAACCTCTGCCATTTTAAAAAATTAGATTCTCTACTCATTTACCTACTGAAAAATTACCATATTTAAAAGTAGCTTAAAGAACAACATAAATACTGGAACTATGGTAGAAAGAGTATTGCTTAAACCTCTGAAAAAGTTGGTTTTCACAGAATCATTAAGTCTCTTAAAGATCAGTTGTAACAGTGTATGGAACTTAGAGTTGTTAGTTATGCAAAGACATTCATGTTATTCCGTCGTTTGTGTGAAAAACAAAGCCTAAGATTTAGCCATGCTGGGTAAAGAAAAAAGCACAAATAAAAAGAAGCAGTTAACTTGCTAAATAAGGTACATCTGCAGCTTCTATAAGACAGTGTATCATTTTACTCAAGACAAGAATAATACAGTTGAAAAATGAACTGGTCATTAAAGGGAAAATTTAGCTTTAATCACATTGATATTAAATTGTAGTTCATTCTTATAAAATGTCTTTATATTCAGAATCATAAATTAGAAGGATGCCATGGATCTGTGACTGTGTTGTTGCATTTCCTAGGACATATGTCATCATGGTTTATGGCTTACCACTCGTTGAGAGGTAGTTAAAGAACAAGATGGCTCATGGCTGGATTCCGACTCTGAGCAAGTGCACCAAGTGTTCCCCTTTCCCAAATGAAAGAGGAAAATACAAATTGGCAAACTGCTCTCGTATTAGTGACAGTGTTGATAGCGTGTTGGTGGAATCAAATTGTAGATTAATAATTTGGGATGGAACCATGCTTGATTTTACTCAAGTTGTAAAAGTTTCATTTTATGTGTCTAGCATTGTTCAATGAAAATACTCCCATCTGCTCTCAGGAGCCTAAAACAAATCAGATGAGCTGTCTCCTCTTACAGTGGGAAAGCCAACACTAAACAATTAGAATAAAAAGTGAATGTGGTGGGAAAAAAAATACAGGGCACCATGAGAGGATGGCCCAAGAGTTCAAACTGAGCCTAACAGATTAAGGGAGGCTTCTTGGAAGTAATGAAATATTCATATGTGTATGAATTATAATCATACCTAACTACAAGAAGGAATAAATATTGTGAGGTCTTCCAGTAGGTTTACTCTCTTTATTTTACCATAAAAAGTGGGCAACATACTGATTTAACCTTTATTTATCTTATTTTTAAGAAAATCAAGTTATGAAGTCAAAACTGATCAAAATGTTAAGATAAAGACTCTATCTTCATCAAAAGTAATACAAATTTTGGATTAATGGTTGAATTATGAAAATGGTGGATTTGGGATTGACACAGCAAAGTTTTGATCAGGGCAGGACATGAGCCTATTACTGACTGCCTGTACTAACTTTACTGTCATTGACATATAATGGAATATTAAAATTGAAGCTTTAACAAGGTGACAAATGTCATACATGCTACATATCTAAATTAAGTATAAAATCAAATCATTTATTTCAAATAAGGTGGATAAACAGGTTGAGAATTATTTCATCATTCTTGGGTCCCTCATCCAGGGAGTCTTGACTCAAGATTTAGGATATAAAATGTACTAGAAAATAAGAAAGAAATCATCTGTCAGTAGGCTTTTTGAAAGAAAACTGCTGCCCTCTATGATTATCACCCTTCCTAATCTCTTAGAAGAAGATGGGAGAGAGGGACAACTCCTTTCACATCAGTTACAGAGACACACATTTTTAAGGCTTCTTACAGGAAGCTTGGAATATATCCTCTGCTGTCTGGAAAGAAAAGTGAGCAGGTCACAGAAACTGGCTGGAGAGCTGCCTGGGCGGGGAAGCAGTAGGGAGCTCTGACTGTTTACAGGGAATAATTGATCACCTTTCAATGGTAGGTGATGCTACCACGTGGCCTCCATTTAAGCATTAGCCAGGCACACACAACAGAAGTCATCTTAGGCCAACAATCATTCATGTAAGAAATTTAACTGATCTCTTCCCTTAACTGTCGCCCTTCCCATTACATCTCTACTTTGTAGCTACAAATGAGTTATGGTTGTTAGGGGGTGCGGGGGTGGGGAGGGAGACAAGAATAGAATGACCACACTTACTGTCCCCACTGCAAACTGATAGCTTACTATGGGCTCTGGCTGGAGGATGGGAGAGAAATTGGTATTAAATCAGGTTTGGCATTGATCTAAATTGTATTGTTTTGCAATATTTCTTTGTTCCCTCTCTACCCTTGTCTTATCTCTCCATTGTGGGAGGAGGGAATTCCTAACTTCACTGAGGTTGAGCTTGGCCATGTGACTGTATATGAATCCGGTAAGAGCAGAGTCTTTAAATAATGTGCTTGCAGGGTTTGTTTTGATCACTTCTGCTATTTACCATGAGAAGAAAATAGCCTGGGTGGTAGATGGCTGGAGAATGACGTGAGAGACATGAACTGAACCGAAGCCTCATATCCAACTTGGCTGAGCCCAGGAGAGTTCGGCAGAACCACAGCTACTTCACAGGCCTGAGAGTCCAAAATATGCCCTGCCGGCCACTGATATTTTGGAGATATTTTGAATGCAGTGAACAACTGACTATTGCAAACATTTTGATTAGTACAGAGGACTGGAAATTCTAATTCCTTAACTGAGATTCTGCTAACAATTTAATATGATTGGGTAATTTTTTACTAACCAAAAGTGAGTTTTAGAATGTTGAGGTCAAAGACTGAGATTATTTTCAAGGGCTAGAGAAAAATTTTTTCACTGACTGCATAAGGAGACAATGGGACACAAGAGCTAAAAGTTGCATATTACTGAGTCGTAAAAATTGCATTTGTCTGTTTTTCTAACTTTTAAAAGGTCTTCAGAGTAATAAGCCCTTTTTCTATTTAAAAACATGAATACCAATAGTACATGAAAGAGTATACTGATTCAGATTTCCAAACACTTTCCCATATAAATCTATAATTAATGGGCAGAAAAAAAATTGTCTGAATATATTTTTCCAAATTTACTAAGTTTAGAACTAACTCTCTCAACAAGGATACAACCTGAATTAGTTTCACTGTGCATGAAAAGTGATTTTAGAAGTTGACTGTTTTCTAAGGCTAAGGATGAAGTAAATAATAGAAACATCTTTCTGATTCATAATTTGGTTGAACTTGGCTGACATCTGTTTCAGGCCCTTACATATTTCACTTATCATAAAGAATTTATGAAGGTCAGTGCACAAGAATAAAAAAAAAAACACCAGAATGTTCTTTAGGTATGTAACAGTAAGCCAAACATTTTCATTATAGACATTAGCTGCTGATGTTACACTGGTCCACCATGCTAAATTAATACATCTGCTTATGTTATCTATCCAGCAGCAACCTCCCTTTTAAATAACAGAGAGCAAACATTTCTAAAAATAGCTTTCACCACATCAGCCTGAGCCCAGGCCCATTTCATACTAGATAATAAGATGATGTTAATCTTTTGATTTCTTACTCTCTCTAGCAGATTACATCCTATTTTAAATCAGACACAAACAAAATCTTACAGGAAATATAATTAGAAGTGAAATTGCCCTAAAGCACCTTTGTCTCTGGAGGAGCCTTTTCGCCCTCTGGGATGTGCTGGGATGTATCTAATCTAATCATCAGCTGCCACCAAGTAATTGAATAGCCCAGAATTTGACCTGCTAGAGACCCTATGCATTTTACTCCCTTACTTTCACCTCTAAATAAATAAAAGGGTAAAATGTACCTGCATGACACTAAATCGCTACTTTTGATGAGAAGTTTCTTATATTTGTGTGTTCATTCTTAAGGTTGATATGGTGTATTTTTTTAGCATATACTTGGAGAGGTATACTTGAAAATATAGTTATTTATCAGAATGAATACATGGGGTTTGAAAGGGAATTTTTTAAGTAGCTCAAGAAACTTGAATTCCACATGTTCAAAAAATGTTAGCATCCTTCTTGATTATGAAATATAAAACTTTTTTTTTAAACCATATGGCCACCATGGTGATGAAAATACTAAAACCCTTTCTTGTAGAAAAATGAAAAGAACACATAGCTGTGTACTTGAGGAGTTTCATCAAGTTGTTTTTTGATGAGATGTGTTCATTCTTCTTATTTTTGCTGTATGTTAACCCTCAATAGAAGAGTACTTTCCTTCTCTTGCTACATTAAAAATAACTCTAAGACAAAGGTGGTTAGGGTCCCTTATTCTGAGCACAACACAGATGACCTTACTGCAACCATGAGATTTAAAGAGTATAAAAATTATGAAGTGCTTGAAAACAGACCCTCTTATGATCTCAGATCTCCTTTACTTCCATCTATTCCTTTTTTGGAGATGGATAACTTATATGTAATATTTGCTTTCCTTTCAATTAGCAGAGATGCAGTCTAAAAAAAAGGGAACACTCCCATTTACAAAGACAGCTTGGGAGAAATATGGTAGCGACGCAAGCTTTCTTATCTCTAGGACCATTCAATGGCTAAATGAGAAATTTGTGATTTAAAATAGCTGGTTTCCAACACACAAACTTGCTGATGGTAGCAAAGTTCCCTAATTAAGTTTTAGTATAGTCTTGGCACAACAGGTGAGGAAAGCCATTCCTAAGAAGGAACCTTTAATATAATTCCCCAATTTCAGATAACCACCATGCGGTTCAGAACTTATTTATAGAGCTGATTGGAAGGAGGTGAATTAGAACTAGCCTGAGCAGTATACAATCCTGCCCGACTCATTTCTTAACCACAAAAGCTGAGGAAAAAATGTGAAGAATTATCTTCAACAAGGTCATTAGTGTAGAAGTGGCCAATCCCCATAGGTATGTCCATCTTTACATAAGTCAAAATGAGTGACTGGCTTACCTAGGATGCTCAGTGGTTAAGGCTTTTCTCTGTCACATGCACCAAATCCTTTTTGGTGTCCTTTTCTCTCTGACTTATTCTTCCAGACCATTTTTCCTACTTCCCTCCTAAAACCATTTATCTTTGAATGACAGAAAATTGAATAATTTCAGTCATCAGGCATATCGGAGACTCCCATTCTTTGAAGATTTAAGTTAGTCTTCTCTGTCATTTCTTCCAACACTACTTATATTACATTTCTTACTAATTTCATTATCTGTATATATGACCTGATTCTGTGAGTTCCTCTCCCTATGAACTTTTCCTCTACCTTGTATCAGCTTTTCTCTTCCATGCTTATGTCTGGGATCTTGTCACTATAAGTAAACACAACCCCTTCACAATTTCAGTTTCATGCATACTACTCTCTAATAGTTACTATCTTCAGCTCACACCCCTTAGTACAACTCCATTCGTTCCTAGGCTTACACTCTATTAGCCTGACTACCATTTTACCATACCCTACCACACTTACATCATTATCTCCTACCCCAGTTTTGATTTACTATTCCACCAGTAAAGTTATTCCCTTACATATACTTTCAACTCTCTTGCCATTCTTTTATATTTTATACTCAATTGGCAAAACCCCAAACATGGTTAAATCTGACTCTCTTCCTCCTCTGATCCTACACTCATGTCACTAGATATGGCTAGAAAATAACACACACCCCTGCTCACAGTTTGCATTTTAAATGTTACTATTAGTGTTAAGTCCTCAATCTGCAGGGTTACATGACAGTCATACTACATTTCTCTGATATGTTAATTTTCCTCACTCATAGTTGGTGACTCTGGTACCACTTTAATGAGAAAAATTCATAAGACTAGAACACTTATAAGTCCCCATACCACCTACCTATATACATGTTCTACCTCTCCGTTTCCTACAGATGAAATATCCATGCCTCTGGCTAACACCATGTGCATTGATTCCCACCACCTTTTGCATATTTAAAAATCATGACACTCCCCATTCTTCTTGTCACCTCTAAGTACTGGCTCTGTAGTCCAAGCCATAACCATTTCTCAGTAAGATTATTATAGTGGCCTCTGATTTTGTCCCTCTGCTTCCACCCTTGTGCCTTATGACTTCCCAGATCATGTTACTCTTTTTCTTTCAACCATCCAACGGATTAAAACAACAACCAGATCCTTATGGTGGTTTACAAGGCTCTAGCTGATTTTGCCATCCTTTCTTCTCTGACCACATCTCCCATACATCTCAGTGTGCTGGGAGGAAATAACTGGGACAGTCTTGGTCTAAAACACTCTGGACAAGCTTTGACTTAAGGGTTTGCACATGATCCTGTCTTGCCTTGAATGCTCTCCCTACAAACAATGATATACCTCACCAACTTTGGGTCTTTGCCCATTGCTTTGTTTTTCTCCATAGCACTTATCAATAGGTGATATGTTATGCTTGTTTATTTTTTTATAGTCTATCTCAACCAATAGAATATCAGCAGAAGTGAAACAATTTTTATCTGCTCTTTTCTACCAGTGAATGCTCCTAGCTGTATTCCTGGCCTGGCACATAGCAGGTACTTGGAAAATACATGTTGAATCAATGATAACCTTCACTGATAATCAAGGGTTGATCAAAATCCCACAATCCCCCAAGAAGAAGAAAATTATATAATTTTCATGCAATACATTTCTACTATTTCTAAGGGCATATTGGAACACACTGAAATTCCTCTTGAAAACTAGTTTTATCTTAGATTTTTTTATCTGTAATAGAATACCAAATCAGATTTATAGTAAGAATAGAACAATGACTTTAGTAGTCCTATTATGAGCTAGTTAGAAGAATTTTTTCTGTAAACAGTTCTAATCAATGATTATAACTTTTTAAAAAAAATCTCTAAATTTTTGGAAGTGAAAACTTGGTCCTCAAGCTTATTCCATAAATATTTCTATCTTTAAATTGACTGTAATTTATCTAGGACAAAAGAGTGTGTGAATTTTAGCATTAATACGGAGTGAGAGTTTCACTAAATGTATAGGTAACATTTCAATTTTTAAGAAATGCACATAAATTCCATTATATCTCCTTTTGAGAAAGACCTTTGATCACAACAAATGTTTATTTATTACATACAGACCAAAACTCATTTGTACATTTGATTTATGGATAATTAATAACCAAGCTATTCTTTTTTTTTATTAAGTTATCATTGCTATACAATCTTATGAAAGTTTCACATGAGCAACATTGTGGTAACTACATTCACCCATATTACCGTGTCCCCCCCCAACCCCACCACAGTCACTGTCCACCATTGTAGCAAGATGCCACAGAGTCACTACTTGTCTTCTCTGAGCTACATTAATAACCAAGCTATTCTATCTCTTGGTATAAGAATAGAGCAGTTTGGTATAAGAATAGAACTCAATAGGCAGTTCAATGTTCCAGCAGCCAGTTTCTAATTCCTCCTTTCTTTTATACTACAAATAATTACTTCTCTCAATATATTCCAATCCTATAGTCAGACTGACACCTCTAACCATCTAAGATGGTTAACACCATTAACATCTAACAATGAAGAAGGATCAATTTACTTATCATGGCTCATGAATGAAAGAGTAATTATGCAGTTGGCATATGCATATGCTAAAATCATTTAGAACAGCGTCACAAAAGGCAACCTCCTTTTATTACCAAAGGGATTTATATGCAGGCCTGGAAAATGGGTTCATTTTTTTTAAGTATCAAAAAATAATAAATAAATATAGCTATAATAAATAACTGATAATATGTACTAAATATCCTCATGTTCTAAACAAGAGAAAGACATAATAAGATTTGGATTTTTGGAAAATCAGACTGACGATTTTGATAAATGAAGGCTACTAACCTATCCTCTCTTACTCTGACCAAAATAACAAAAGGAAAACAAAAAGAAGCAAAAGCCATTATTTTAATTGAAGTAAGATATAATGGATTAGAACCCAATAGCCATTTTAACACACCTGAAGTATTTTCTTATATTGCCGAGGCTACAGTTCTACATTTTCCAGAAACTCTTGAAGCTATAGCTCTGGGTATAATTTTGGTTTAGCCAATCAGAAACACTCCTATGATGTTTGCATAGATAATGTGCTGTGGGGGCTGTTTTTGCTGTTTCACTGGATTCTGCTAGCAATGTGTCTGGTTTTCTATGGCACCATTAGCGGAGATATCAATATGTCATCACTTGATCCTGGAAGTATTAATAAAAGTTATGTAAGGCATCCACTTTTCTAGTAACTTTGCAGATGTTTCTAGAAACTGCTGCGGTAACAGTGGCTTCCTGATCATGGGAATTTTCTGAGGATGGCTTTTTCAGTTAAGTTTTCTGATCTTGTTGTAGCTTCCTTATTTTTTTAACATTGCACACCATGGCTCTGAAACTGGAATTTTTGGTGGCAGGTTTCTAATTTTCATAACCACATAAACAGCATTAGCTCCCATTGTGATTCAGCTCTTCGTGGAAGTAGTTCTGAAAGCTCAACCTAAAATACATGTATTCAGCTTAAGCAATGGCTTTTTAAGCCATTTAAATACTCTGCAATCAACCCTTTTGTGCTTAAAACATCTAAAATGACCTCATTCATCTAAAATGCATAAGAAACTTCTACAAATCAACCCAAAACAGATAATCCAGCCAAAAAATAAGCAAAAGATTTGAATAGACAGTTCTCTGAAGAAAACATACAAATGTCCAACATGAATATGAAAAGATACTCAACACTACGAATCAGGAGAGAAATGCAAATCAAAACCACAATGAAATAGCATCAAACCCATTAGGATAGCCACTACCAAAAGAAGAAGAAATAAGTTTTGATAAAGGTGTGTAAAATTAGAAACTTATGCACTGTTGGTGGGGAACGTAAAGTTGTGCAGCCATTGTGGAACATGATATGGAGGTTCCTCAAAAAGTTAAAAATAGAACTGCCATATGATCCAGTAATCCCATTTTTGGACATAAATCCAGAAGAATTCAAAGCAGGACCTCAAAGAGATATTTGCACACTAATATTCATCACAGCAATATATTCCCAATATATTCACAATAGCCAAAAGGTAAAAGCAACCCAAATATCCATTAATAGATGAATTCATAAATAAAATGCACTATACACAAATGAAGTATTATGCAGCATTGAAATGGAATGAGACCCTGTCACAAGCTGCAAGGTGTATGAACCTCAAGGTTATTATGCCAAACCACATAATCCAGTCACAAAAGTACAAATACTGTATGATTCTAGTCCAATGAAGTCTCTACAGTAATCAAAATCATAAAAACAAAAAGTAGAAAGGTAATTGCAAAGGGCTGAGTAAGGGGAGAAGGGAGAGAGAATTAGTGATTCGTGGGTATAGAGATCATTTTCCAAGATGAAAAAGTTATAGAGATCTGTTACACAACCACCTAAATACACTTAACACTTCTGAACTGTACACTTGAAAATGGTTAAGATGGTAAATTAAAAGTTATGTTTTTTTTTTTACAACAATACAAAAATCCACATTCTCTGAAACTGAACCTTGGTTATTTTACATTGTTGAATGTCAAACCAAATACCACATAGTATCAACCAAATACCATAACTTTCAAGAAGTGTCTGCTATATATATATATAGTACGGGAGAGATGAGTTTTTAAAAGTCATCAATAATTAAATCACAGCCCCATTTTCAAGAAAGTTTCATTTTTGAGAGAAATAAATGAAGGAAGTTGCAACTTCCCCTTATCAAATTTTAAAGGGATTGGGTTGTGAGATAAAGTAGGCTCAATTATTTGAGAATGCCATTTGGCATCTCCAATCAATAGCATTCCGGTAATTTTAGAAAAACTCACCAGTGACCACATATAAGTCTTGAGGTGTAAGACTTTTCCAAAGTATCAAAGCATTATGAAGATTTTCCTATGTGGGTGATATTTTTCAGATTTAGAAAATAACTGCACCTAAATGTGAAGAAACAAGAATAGATATGACAGTTTCCCTAGGAAAGATGAAGATAACTTTGCTTTAAGCTACTTTTGTTACATAAAGCCAAGAGCAATTAGTTATATTGGCATGCATACAGCAAACCCAGCAAAAACCCAATCTCTGACACAATTTTTAACTGTGAAGATGAAAGAATTTAGCCTCAATCATAATGATTCTCTTCCTAAATGGGAAATGTATATTCTGCCAAGTTTTCAGTCAGATATCTTGTGAAAACATTATTTCTTTGGAAGTTTCTGTAAGTCAAACAGAAACTCATTGAAAAAGCACATTTTCTGCACTGCCTTTAACCTATTAAGACTGCTTCTAGTCTCAGCAATTTCTTCTTTTCTTTAATCCTTCTGAATGCCTGCTGATAGTCCGCACCTACAATCCCTCTTCCAGGTTGAGTATTAAAAAAGTAAATTCTAATAGCAGTGCTAAATCAGGTAGGGATCAGAATGTGAAGTATGAAGAGTGCAGGTAAAAAATCTTTTTTTTTTAGGTGGGGTGAAGGGCAAGTCATAATCTTAAATTTGCATTCAAAGACAAATAAATGGAAAAAATAATATGGATGCCATATAAGTATTCTGCCATGTATAGAAAGGTAACCCAAGATAAGTAAAGAGCCCACTTTAGAGGAAGATTTACTATATAAAACAGAAATAAATTTTAGGCACCAGATGGCTTAAAATCTGAAGGAAAACAGTTGTAAAACAACACAATATAAGGAAAGAGAAAACATAAAATTATGTCTGAGGTGAAAACTAAACTGACATTAAATTTTTTAAAGTCAGAAGATATAATTGAGGCATTGGAAACAAGTCACAATATTACAATTCCGTAAAAATAAATCATCAACGAGGGGAAATTTGAGAGGTTATTTTTGAATATTAAGAAAAGGAAAATGGATGAAAATTATCCAAGAGAAGTTGAGAGATCCAAGAAAGACAAGAGGAAGGTGAAACATAGATACACTTTGCACTTCTTAGGAATAGAACAAAAATGGAAAAGTAGGAAAACACTTTTCAAAAATCTAAGAAAAAAAAGGTTTTAAATTTTAAATTCCTGGATCTGTAGATAGCAAGAGTTCACTGAATATTTATTCATGAATTATTACTAAAAAAACTATTAACAGGACTTCCTGTTTGTGGGTAAAATTGCAATATTTCCAGAATCTCTCACCTGGCCTTAGTGCATCTACACATCAATAGGTGTTTCCAAGAGGTGGTGAGAAGCAGTCCCTCTCCGTATCAATAGGTAGTACATGGAGTGAGGGCTTATCTGGACAGGAGAGGTTGGGTGGGGGCCTCTTCTGCTGTAGCCAGGTGGAGAGAGACATGGGAAGACTGCCTGTAAGAAATAAATGGGTTTCTCCCACTTTATTTCTTCCTTTGACTTGATTTCCTTTTCAAAGGTATTTTGCCCTGGGATTCCCCACCCACCCTCCAACCCTGCCCCGGTGTTACATTGTTTCTTGTCCAGCCAATAGGAAGTTTGGAAGCTGCTCCTCTAACCTAACAAGTAAAAAGCAGAACAAACTGAAAAAGCCACAGCTCTTCAGAGAGATGAGGTCACGGCAAACCACTGCCCCTAAACCAGAGAGATTCACAGTCAAATACAGAGAATCACAATGTACCTGAACAGAAAACTATGAGCTGAAACTTCCACGAGAACCAATTCTGAATGTGGGGGTCATGGGGGAGGAAAACCTGAACTGCAACTGACAACCTGCTAGAGGTCCAGCAAGAATAACTCTTGAGTTAAAAACTCCAGTGTACCCAGTTATAGAAGAGCCCACACAATTTGTTGAGATTCATCTCAGGGAGTTTAACCAGTTTTCACGGGAATTAAAGAAAATTCCCCTTTGGCTTCTGGCCAGAAACCGTTAGAAAAACCATTTTGAAATACACCAGAGCATTCTATTCTTAACAAAGCCTGCCCTCAGGGGAAACTAGTTTACCAGGGCCTAAATAGCTGAGGTTTTATTTGAGCATAAATGGCCTAGGAGAAGAAATAGCCAACTCTGTTCTAATCTACTTGGAGAAAAGGAAACACCTAACCTCAGCCCCCTTTAGCTGTCCCTTCTTACCTAAGGGAGGGGTAGCGATGAGAACCAAGTGTGAGGTTCACAGTCCAGAGGTAAAGGCAGACTAAAATGATGCCAGGTTCTTGTTCATGAAGCCGAAGAATGAGCTTCACAAACACCCAAGGTAGGAGAGCAAGGGACAGGCTTTTATTTAGAGATAAAGTGAGAGGACAGAGCTCCTGGCTCATGCCAGGAGGGGACAAGAGAGCCTGGGGTGGTGTGTTGTCTAGGGGTTTTATAGGCAGATGAGGATTTTTTGAGAACATGAAAAAAAAGCTTAGGGGTGTGGACTTGTACCACCGGCCCTGCCCTCAAGGTGGGCTGGGTTGTTGTCTGTTTGCTAAGGCTGTTTACAGTGAAGTCACAGGTTATGCTGAGATACTCTTCTTTATTTGTGAAACACTCAAACATTCCAGGCCAAGTTTCTCCTGGCCTTTTGACCTTTAACTGATCTCACTGAAGATGTCTATATTCTTCCTCTGGTATCTTTACCCTAGAGAATTAGTGTGACCTTGACTTTGCATAATGCTTAACACAAAGTTTCAATAGAGACTTCTTTGCCCATTGTTACATTGCTGACTGGAAATATCCCACCCTGCTCCGGAGGTCCTCACCCTACTCTGACTACACCCATGGTCCCTGTCTCAAAAACACTGAGACTTAATCACAGGACTATACAAAATTTCATTTCCCTCCACAACTTAACACCACATTACTAAAGACCTATTTACACAGTTTCTTTTATCCAGACCATCATGTCCAGCCATCAAAACAAAACAAAACAAAAACCCAAAGATACACTAAAAGGCAAAAAACTTCAGTTTGAAGAGACAGAGCATGCATCACAACCAGACCCAAAATGACAGGGATGTTGGAATCACCAGACCAAGAATTTAAAATCACTATGATCAATATGCTAAGGGTTCTAATAAATAAAAGGCAGCATTCAGGAACAGATGGGCAATTTAAGCAGATGCAGATTCTAAGAAAGACCCAAAAAGAAATGCCAGAGATCAAAAACACTGCAACAGAAATGAAGAATGCCTTTCATGAACTTAGTAGACTGGTCACATTTGGGGAAAGAATCCCTCAGCTTGAGGATAAGTAAGGAGAAATCTCTGAAACTGAAAAGCAAACAGCAAAAAGACTGGGGAGAAAAACAGAATGAAAAATCCAAGAGCTGTGGAAAAATTACAAAAGCTGTTAACATACAGGTTGTAACTCTGGGGAAAGGAAATCCTGGGGCAAAATACCTCTAAAACCAAAATCAAAGGGAGAAATAAAGTTCAAAACCCATTTATTGCTTACAAACTGCAGTCCAGAGCTGTTTCTCTCTTCTGCTCTAGCAGAAGCCAGCGAGCATTCCCCCTAATCTCTCAGGTCCCGATAAGCCCTTGGTCGCCCAGGTAATTACCCATTGATATAGAGATGGACTATACTCCCTACCCCTGAGGAATGCCTGCTGATATGCAGATAAACTAAAGCCATACTTCTCTCCACCCATGAGGACTAAAGCCAGGTGAGATATTCTGGAAATATTACAGTTTTACCCACACAGGTAATAAGAATACTAGAAGGATAAAAGAAAAACAGAAGCAATATTAGAAACAATAATGACTTCTAATTACTCCATATTTGGTCAAACAGCAAATGACAAAACCAGGAATCTTAGAGAACACCTAGCAATGTAAATGCAAAAAAAAAAAAAAAAGAAAGAAACCCACTTTCTGAGACATACCATTTTCAAATTACTGAAAATAAAGAATAAAGAAAAAAGTCTGAAGAGTCAGGTCCCAGATTGTGGCATAGAAAGACCCTGAACACATCTCCAGGATACACACCAAATCTATACCTACACGCAGAGCAATTCATCCTGACGAAGAACTGAGGCCCAAGTGAGCCCTACACAACAAGGGATGAAAAGACCATATGAAACAACAGCAGGAGAGACGGAGACACAGTAAATGAAGGAGCTGCACCCACACAGCAGCCCTGTGTGTAGGTGTAGATCCGGTGTGTGTCCTGGAGGAGATGGGTCCCTATGCTGAGTCACACAGCATGTGTGGGGTTGTTCCTATCCTCAGTTCACCCTCTTGTTCTAGTATGAACATTCTGACTGGTTGGTTCTCTCCTGCCTTTCTTGCCTTCTGGAAGTGACAGAAAGCAGCAAGGAGAAAGAAAAACACAAACACCAAGATGATTTTCACTTTCAGAGTACTTCTAAATCGGGAGCAGGAGGAAAACCCACAAACTCCAAATTACTGCTAAGTATGACTTATTGTTCTTGAAAAAGCAGCAAGACCTGCATAAAGGACCACTTTGTGTGGCAGAAAAAAAAGAGAGTCTGGCAGTGGCCTCGCAGTGGCAGATCTCAGAGGCAAATAGGAGGCTTGAGTTGTTTGCAGAACTGAGTTTATATGAGAGAAATCCTTGGAGGGGATGGGGGAAAAATGTACTGAAAATGTGCGAGCACACAGAAGCAAGAGATCTAAGAAAGCACCTCTTTATGAAAGAGAGGTTGATGTTTGGGAAGGTAGACAGAGTCTCTCTTGGAATTATACATCAGAAAACATTTCCTGTAGCCCAGGGCTGCTGTACAAAACATTCAATCCTTCATCTTCAAATATTATGTTAGCTATAGGTTTTCGTAGATGATTTTTATCAGGTTAAGAATATTCCCTTCTATTTCTAGATTGCAGAGTTGTTGTTGTTTTTTTTTAAATCATGAATAGGTGTTGAATTGTGCCAGATGCTTTTTATATACATATTGAGATGTCTATGTGGTTTACTTTTTTCCCCCTGCAAACATGGTGTAATATACTGATTGATTTTCAAATGCTAAGGCAATCTTGCATTCCTGGGATAAACCCCACTTGGTTGTGATTTATTAACTCCTTTTATATTCCTGATTTGATATAATAAGAGCTTTGATGTCCATGCTGATGAGTTTTCTTATGGAACAATTATACTTAATTAATAAAGAAAATTAAGTATTCCTTCTTCCTCCATTTTCTTAAAAGAATTTTTGTAGAATTGATATTTTCTCTTTCTGAAATATCTAATTGAATTCACCAATAAAGCCTTCTGTGATGAGAGTTTCCTATTTAGGAAGATACTAGGGGAAAAAAAATAAATTTGTGAAATATTCATATTTTCAGATTTTTGAGTTATTTTTTTGTTTTAAAGGAAATTTCTACTTCTAAATTGCATTTCTCTAGTCACCTCTTTCATTCCTGATATTGGTAATTGTTTTCTCTCTCTCACCTCTCCTACCACATACAACTTTATTAGGGGTTTATCCATTTTATTAATGATGCCAAAGACCAAAGTTTTAGTTTTACTCATTTTTTTCTCTTGTTTATGTAGTTTTTATTCATGTATCTTTTTTCTCTTCTTGCTTAGGGTTTACTGAGATTCTTGGATGTGTAAGTTTATGGTTGTCAACAAAATGGAGAGTATTTTTACCAAATATCTTTCTTCTCTATTTTTTCTTTCTTCAAATATTTTTTTCATTTTTCCTCTTCTGTACATTTGTGGCTCTATTTGTGCATTACCGATTGTTTATTTTTATTTTGCAGGTCTTTGAAGCTCCATTCATTTTCTTCAGCCTTTGTTCTTTAAGCTATTTTATATGTGTGTGTGTGTGTGTGTGTGTGTGTGTGTGTGTGTGTGTATAAGTATAGATACTTTTTCCTTTTTATAAAATTTACATCATGTATTTTCTGTCATCTCCAATGTGCTTTGAAGGCCAAAAGTTTTTCATTTCAGTTATTATTTTCAATTTTAGCATTTTCACTAGGTACATTTTTGTCATATGCTGAGATTCTCTATCTGCTCATTCACTGTGACGAAAACTTCCTATAAGTTTGTGAATATATAATAGCTGTTTGAAAGTTCTTGTCTGATAATTACATTTAGTTCATCTCACAATTGGTTCTGTATCTTGCCTCTTCTCTTGAATATGGATTTTTTTTTTATTCTTCACATGTGTAATGATTTTTGAGTGTACTTGGACTTTATAAGTAGGCTCTGTATTGTTATGTTCTTTGGGAAAGGCTTGTTCTAGTGTACGATTGACTAGATACAGATTCCAGTGTCACCACAGTTGTGGCATCAGTTGAAATCTCTACTTAGTTATTTCAACTTCCAGCTGCTGTTTTTTTGCAAACACACTAGGGTCTCTTCCAAGCATGTGTAATTCAATCAAGGTTTTGTACACTTTCATGTACATTTTGTAGTTCACTCCCTGTGCAGCTCCCTCTCTTACAGAATTTTCCCCCCTACCTTTCTTGCTGCTCTACAAGACCCCAAAACTCTCCTCTGTCAACTCAACCCACTGAAACTGAAGCTTTTATTTGCATGAAAATTTTGGGTAGCCCTTGGCAGAAACAAAATCTCACCTTTTAACGATAGACACTCTCTACCCCCTTTAAATACATTTTTAAACATTTTGTGTGGCTTTTATAACTTTTATCTGTAAAGTTTTCTCTGCTTCCTTTTCTCCAAGCTAATCTGTCACTATAGGAAGCCAGAATCTGAGAAATATTTTTTAAGACAGAGAAAATTATTTCCTAATGAAAATCTTTAAAAACAATTTGTATACGCACACAAAAATCATAATAAAATATTTCAAAACTACAAGGAAATGTGTCAGTCACATCATGAAATATAAATGGGCTTATTTCCTCTATTAAATGAGAAAGATTTTAAGACAGTATCAAAAACCAAAACTTAGCTGCTATGAGACATAGGTAAAATAAAGAGATTCCAAATAGTTCAAAAGAAAATGGGCAAATGAAAAATTTTACTTAGCAAATGCAAATGAAATATATCAAAATGTATTATTTTAATATTATATATTTAATATACAAAGAATTCAGAAAAGAACAGCAAATGAAATAAAGAGATCCATATTTTAATGCTTATAACTTACACAGAAATTGCTCATGGTTGTTAATATCCATTAGTCATACAACGTACTAGCAACTTTCATTTTTAAAAAAAGTTACAGGAAACACATGTAACTTAAATTCAGCTTTTCCAACAAAAGAAAAATCAACTGTAGAAAAACAAAGAAATGATATAGAAGGCTCAAACACCACAAACAAAGAATATCTAACACGTTTGCTAACACCAGGACCTCATATAGAGAACACAACTTCTTTTTAAGTCCTCATAGAATATCCACAAAATTTGATCATTTACTTGCTCAAAAAGAAATTCTTGATAAATCTTAAAAGAAGTCGAAAAAAAATCTCTGATCACAGCTTAGTAAAAATGGAAATTAATGTTAAAAAACCCCAAAAAACAAAAACATCACTTTGCTCTGTGAGTGAAAAAACAATAAATCAACTTGGTTTAATGTGAAATAAAAGCTAAATTTGCAGAATTTCACTAAAATAACAGCAAACAGCATTATATTTGACAATTTGTGGAGTAGAGCACAAAGAGAGCTCAGAAGAAAATGTATAGCCTTAAATAGTCATACAAATGGGAAAGAGAGGGAAATAAGTGAATTAAGTATCTGAAAAATAAGAAAATAATGATACAATAAGTAGAAGGAAAGTAGAATAAAATGCTTAATAAGGAAATGCACACCTCCCTTCCCTGTACTTCCCTTGTACCCTTTTATTTATCAGGCAGGAGCAGTAAGGAGGGCACAGGCAGAAGAGATTCCCTGTGTTCTGGGGTATGGATGGGGGTCATAGTAACAATGGTCTGTTCCCTTTCCTCTGGCTTGGTAGACTTAATAGAGAAACTCAGGGGGAGAAAAAGAACAGAGAAGAGCATGTATTTGTGAGTTAGAAAACAAATAACATTTAGAAATAATGAGTAAGTTAACAGGCTGGTTCTTTAGGAACAAAATTAAATAGAAAAGATAAGCCAGATATTTAAAAAGGACAAAAACAAATATTAAAAATAATAAGTATAAACAGAGAATAATAGAGAAACACAAGATATTAATCAACTGACTAAGTTGTGAGCCTAGAAAGTAGAATAATCACCACTCAAAAATAAAGTAATAACCGTGGAATAAGCACAGAGAATATTAAGCAGACACATAAAGAAAAAAATGACAAGATGCAAATTAAATATTAAAAATTAAGAGAGGCTATCATTAGACACCTGGAGACATTAAAATGATAATATGGGAATGTCATAAACAAATTGACGCCATATACTCAAAAACTTTAGTGAAATGGACAAATTTCTTGAAAGACACAAATTGTCAAAGCTCAAGCAAGAATTAGAAATCTAATTAGTTCCATGTGTTAAAGAAATTGAAAGCTTTACTTAAAACCTTCCAACAAAGAAAACTCTAGGAACAGATAACTTGCCTTGAAATTTACCAAAGACTGAAGGAAGAAACAATAACAATTCTGCACAAACTCTTCCAGAAAACAGAAGATAAAAGAACATTCCCCAGTGTTATCCTGGATCCTCAGTCACAGTACCTTGATTTTCTGGTCATAAATTGCAGACTATCAATACTTGTTTCCCACAGTCACCCACATAATGCTGAAATGCTGCCAGGTTGTGAGCCACTGGCATAGTGAACAGACAGGCCCATACGCCTGTTCTACAGGTCGGGAGGCAACCTGGTGCAGTTTTCATAGAAAGAATTACAGGTATTAAAAACTCTCCAATAGCTCTTTTCTTAACCCAATTTTAAGAATTTAACATAAAAATTAATTGGAAAATACACATTGAAATATAAGTGCAAGAGAGTCTTCTATATTCTTTATAATAAAGACTAAAGTTTTCTTCAATAATACATTGTTTGATTAATGAGTAGTGTATTCAGAACTTTATTATATTTTAAAATGATTTAAACTTCTACTTAGTAATACAAAAGGTGTTTATGATTTTTTTAAATGAAAAAAGCAAGTGGCTGGCAAAAATAGAAAATGGGATTTTATATTTTAGAAGGTAGTGAAGGCATATTTATAATTATATTAAAATGGGAGACACTGGAAATGAAAAAAGATGGCACCATGAGAAGTGAGGCAGAAATCCCCTCTCAAAACCACATATAATATGAAAATACAACAAATACAACTATTGCTAAAAGAGTGACCAAAAATAAGATTGCACCAGCCAGTCTACATCTGGGAAAAAAGAACAGAAAATCTACATCAGGGAAAAGGGTAAAATAACACAGCCATGACCCGGTGGGACCCAAAAATTCCCCTCACCCGAGCTCACCGGCTGGAGGAAGAGAAACAGAGTAGAGAGGGAGTAGAAGTCCAGGACTGCTAAATAACCAGCCCTAGAAATCTACTCTGGGAGCACAAACCCACATTACATGGTGTTCTGGAGATCAGAAGGGTTGAAAAGCAAAGTCATAGACAGACTCCAGCCACTTGTGGAGAAAAGATTCCCACAACTGGCTTCGCTGGGACAAAAAAAAAAGGTGGGCACTTTAAAAGATATCCCAACAGTGAGAGGGCTGCTAAAGGGACAGGGATTACACAGAGCTTGCTGCTGAGGAGAAGGAACAGGTGGAAAAAAATCATCCCTGTGCACTCAACACAGCAGGTTGGGAACTTTCAGGAATTTCAGGTGCTCCATCTCCCTGACTTGCAATGCAGCCCGGAGGCCCCCCCACAATAAGCAGCCTGCTGCTCCCTCCTCCCCTCCAGCATCTGTGCACAAACCTGCTGCCCCCGTCGTCATGCCAGGCCAGCTGGAGGGCAGCCCCACCTACAGAAACTACAGCAGCTTAAGGCAGAGGCTGCTGCTTGTGCCCACAGCTCACTGGCCCTGACAGTGGAGAGAGGCACTGCAGCCAAAAAGCAGGAAAGAGCTCTGTTCTTCTGGCAGGCACTAGCGCAGCTTGCGTGCACCCCCACCATCACTCCAGACCAATGGGAGTGCAGCCCCGCCTATGGCAGTTTAGGGATTAATGCAGAGGCTTCTCCCTGCCCGCAGCTCACTGGCCCTAACTGCAGAAGCTGGCACAGTGGCCGGGAAGCAGGAAAGAGCTCACACTTCAGGGTAGGCACTGGCACTGCTCACCTGTGACCACTACCATTGCTCATGGGGCTGTGCAGCTCTGAAGAGCAGAGTTTCTGGGCACTAGAGGGTGCTGCCTACACAAACCTAATGTTTCTCACTATCCAATAGGATTATGAAAAGGCAGAAGAACATTGTTCAATCCAAAATCACTCAAACACCAGAAAGAGGGTTGAGTGAAACTGAAATCACCAATCTTCCTGAAAAAGAATTCATAAGCATGCTAATAGAGCTACAGAAAAATATTCAAGAGCTGAGGGACTAATTCAGGAGGGAGATAGACACCTTAAAAAATACAGTTGCTGAAATGAAACATACAATGGAGGGATTTAAAAGCAGATTAGATGAGGTAGAGGAGACGGAAAATGGAACAGAAATACGAGAACAGGAATACAAAGAAGCTGAGGCAAAGAAAGAAAAAAGGATCTCTAGGACTGAAAGGATATTAAGAGAACTTTGTGACCAAAACAAATGGAACAATATTCACATTCTAGGGGTATTCAAAGAAGTAGAGAGAGAAAAAGGAAGTGTCTTTGAAGAAATAATTGCTGAAAACTTCCCCAATCTGGGGAAGGAAATAGTCTTTCAGGTCATGGAAGTGCACAGATCGCCCAACACAAGGGACCCAAGGAAGACAATACCAAGACATACAGTAATTAAAATGGCAAAGATCATGGAGAAGGACAGAGTATTAAAAGCAGCAAGAGAGAGAAAAAAGATCACCTACAAAGGAAAACCCACCAGGCTATCACCAGACTTCTCAGCAGAAATCTTACAGGCCAGAAGGGAGTGGCATGATATATTCAATGCAATGAAACAGAAGGGCCTAGAAAAAAGAATACTCTACCCAGAAAGATTATCATTTAAAATTCAAGGATGGATTAAACAATTCCCAGATAAATAAAAGTTGAGAGAATTTACCTCCCACAAACCATCTCTACAGTGTATTTTAAAGGGAGTGCTCTAGATGGAAGTGTTCCTAAGGCTAAATAGATGTCACCAGAGAAAATAAAAGCACACTAAAAGTAGACCAACTAATTACTAACCAAATGCAAAATTAAATCAGCTACCCACAAAGTTCAGTCAAGGGATACACAAAGAGTACTGAATATGATACAATATATAAAGAGTGGAGGAGGAAGAAAAAAAAGGGAGAAAAAAAGAATTTTCAGATTGTGTTTATAATAGCATAATAAGTGAGTTAAGTTAGACTGTTAGATAGTAAAGAAGCTGCCCTTGAACCTTTGGTAACCATGAATCCAAACCTGCAATGGTAATAAGTACATATCTATTGATAATCAACCTAAATGTAAATGGTCCAATGAACCAATCAAAAGAAATAGAGTTACAGAATAGATAAAAAAGCAAGACCTATCTATATGCTGCCTACAAGAGACCCACTTCAAACCCAAAGACGTACACAGACAAAAAGTAAATGGATGGAAAAGATATTTCATGCAAACAATGTGGAGAAAAAAGCAGGAGTTGCAATACTTGTATCACATAAAATAGACTTCAAAAAAAAAAAGTAACAAGAGACAAAGAAGGACATTATATAATGATAAAGGGATCAGTCCAACAAGAGGATATAACCATTATAAATATCTATGCACTCAACACAGGAGCACCCAAATATGTGCACCCAAAACTAACAGAATTAAAGGGGGAAATAGAATGCAATGCATTCATTTTAGGAGATTTCAACACACCACTCACTCCAAAGGACAGATCCACCAGACAGAAAATAAGTAAAGAGACAGAAGCAGTGTACAACACATTAGAACAGATGGACCTAACAGACCTCTACAGAACAGTCTACCCAAAAGCAACAGGATACACATTCTTCTCAAGTGCACATGGAACATTTTCCAGAATAGATCACATACTAGGCCACAAAAAGAGCCTCAGCAAATTCAAAAAGATTGAAATTGTACCAATCAATTTCTCAGATCACAAAAGTATGAAACTAGAAATAAATTGTGCAAAGCAAACAAAAAGGCCCACAAACACATGGAGCTCCTAAATAATCAATGGATCAGAGACCAAATTAAAACAGAGATCAAGCAATATATGGAGATAAATGAAAAGAACAGCTCAATGCCCCAATTTCGGTGGGACACAGTGAAGTCAGTTCTAAGAGGAAAGTATATAGCAATTCAGGCCTATTTAAGAAGGAAGAACAATACCAAATGAACAGTCTAAATTCACAATTAGTGAAACTGGAAAAAGAAGAAAAATTGAGGCCAAAGTGAGCAGAATTTTATCGGATATTTAGAGAAGACCTAATAGCCATCCCCCTTAAAGTTTTCAAAAAAGTAGAAAGGAGGGAATACTTCCAAACTCATTCTATGAAGCCAGCATTACTCTTAATACCAAAACCAGGCAAAGATACCACAAAAAAGAAAATTACAGACCAATATCCCTGATGAACACAGATGCAAAAATACTCAACAAAATATTAGCAAACTGAATTAAAAAATACATCAAAAAGACCATACATCATGATCAAGTGGGATTTATACCAGGGAACCAAGGATGGTACAATATTCAAAAATCCATCAACATCAATCACTACATCAACAAAAACAAGGACAAAAATCACTTGATCTCCATAGATGCTAAAAAAGCATTTGACAAAATTCAGCATCCATTCATGATAAAGATTCTCAACAAAATGGGTATAGAGGGCAAGTACCTCAAAAGGCCATATATGACAAACCCATAGTCAACATCATACTGAACAGCAAAAAGCTGAAAGCTTTTCCTCTAAGATCAAGAACAAGACAAGGATGCCCACACTCCCTGCATTTATTCAGCATAGTACTGGAGGTACTAGCTATGGCAATAAGACAACAAAGAAATAAAAGGCATCTAGACCAGCAAGGAACAAGTTAAAATGTCACTGTTTGCCAGTGATATGATACTGTACACAAAAAAACCATAAAGAATCTACTCCAAAACTACTAGAACTAATATCTGAATTCAGCAAAGTTGCAGGATACAAAACTAAAACACAGAAATCTATTGCATTCCTATATACTAATGATTAAATAGCAGAAAGAGAAATCAGGAAAACAATTCCCTTCACAATTGTATCTAAAAGAACAAAATACCTAGGAATAAACCTAACCAAGGAAGTGAGAGCCATATACCCTAAAAGACACACTTGAGAAAAATCAAAGAAGACACCAATACATGGAAATATATCCCATGCTCATGGGTAGGAAGAATTAATATTGTCAAAATGGCCATCCTGCCTAAAGCAATCTTCAGATTTAATGCAATCCCTATCAAAATATGAACAGCTTTCTTCAATGAAGTAGAACAAATAGTTCTAAAGTTCATATGGAAGGAACCACAAAAGATCCTGATAGCCAAAACAATCCTTAGAAGAAAGAATAAAGCAGGGGTGATTATGCTCCCCAACTTCAAGCTCTACTACAAAGCCACAGTAATCAAGACAAGTTGGTACTGTCACAAGAACAGAGCCATAGATCAATGGAATAGAGAGCCCAGATATAAACCCACACATATATGGCCAATTAATGTATGGTAAAGGAGCCATGGACATAGAATGGAGAAAGGAAAGCCTCTTCATCAACTGGTGTTGGAAAAGCTGGACAGCTATATGTAAAAGAATGAAACTGGATTACTGTCTAACTCCATACACAAAAGTAAACTCGAAATGGATCAAAGACCTGAATATAAGTCATGAAACCATAAAACTCTTAGAATAAAACATAGGCAAAACTCTCTTGAATATAAACATGAGCAACTTTTTGATGAACATATCTTCTTGGGCAAAGGAAATAAAAGCAAAAATGAACAAGTGGGACTACATCAAACTGAAAGGTTTCTGTACAACAAAGGACACCATCAGCAGAACAAAAAGCCATCCTACAGTATGGGAGAATATATTTGTAAATGACATATCCGACAAGGGTTTAACATCCAAAATATATAAAGAACTTACATGCCTCAACACCCAAAAAGCAAATAACCTGATTAAAAAATGAGCAGAGGATCTGAACAGACACTTCTCCAAAGAAGAAATTCAGATGGCCAACAGGCACATGAAAAGATGCTCCACATCTCTAATCATCAGAGAAATGCAAATATAAACCACAATGAGATATCACCTCATACCAGTTAGGATGGCCAACATCCAAAAGACAAGTAACAACAAACTCTGGCAAGGATGGGAAGAAAGGGAAACCCTCCTACACTGTTGATGGGAATGTAAATTAGTTCAACCATCGTGCAAAGCAATATGGAGGTTCCTCAAAAAACTAAAAGTAGAAATACCATATGACCCAGGAATTCTACTCTTAGGAATTTACTGGAAAAAATAAGATCCCAGATTCAAAAAGACATATGCACCCCTATGTTTATCGCAGCCCTATTTACAATAGCCATGAAATGGAAGCAACCTAAGTGACCATCAGTAGATGAATGGATAAAGAAGAGGTGGTACATATACACAATGGAATACTATTCAGCCATAAGAAAAAAACAAATCCTACCATTTGCAACAACATGGATGGAGCTGGAGGATATTATGCTCAGTGAAATAAGCCAGGTGGAGAAAGACATGTACCAAATGGTTTCACTCATCTGTGGAGTATAACAACAAAGCAAAAACAGAAGGACTCACAGAACCCAAGAATGGACAAGCTGTTACCGAAGGGAAAGGAGTTGGGGAAGATGGGTGGGAAGGGAGGGATAAGGGGATTAAGGGGTATTATGATTAGCACACATAATATAGGGGGGCATGGGGAAGGCAGTATAGCAGAGAACTCAAGTAGTGACTCTATAGCATTGTACTATGGATAGACAGTGACTGTTATGGGGTACGTGGTGAGGACTTGATAATAGGTGGGAATGTAGTAACCACAATGTTGCTCATGTGATACCTGAACATAAGATCGTATATCAATGATACCTTAATAAAAAAAAGAACTTGAATTAGAAAAAAAATGGGAGAAGTTCTGGGTGTATAAATAATAAAATATGAAGTTGTATCTTGGGGTGGAATCTGAGTTTATTTAAATTTATTAGTTTTTGTATCTCTTCAGTTTTTCACAAAATGACCATATGTTTATTATATAATTTAATTAATTACATCAAAACAAAGATCACCATCGCTTCTGTGTGTGAAAATCTAAGCAGTCTAAGTAACTAGATAAGGAATGATGGTAGTAGTGGAGTGGAAAGAAATAACCATATTCAAAAGATATTAAGAAAGTATAATTAACCAGATTCAACTATTCCAAATGTAATATAAATTGGATTAACTCTTAGGTTTTATTTCTTTAACAGAGGTAAAAATATTTTTGTGTCATTTAACACCAGAGGTTTAGAAAGGAGACACAAATTTTTATTCTCTAAAAATTAAAACCTAAACAATCTGATAGTGTAATATGATGGAATTGTTTGTCTTGGGACTCCTATTTAAAAATAAATTATCTTCATCTGTGATTCATTTTACTCATTCATTCAGTCTTCCACTCAGCAACTTTTAGTTTTCATACAATTTGGGAGACAAAAGAAAAACAACATATAATCTTTATGTTTGTATCAAGTTCTTTAAAAAAGCAATGAAGCCCTAGACTATTTTGGGTGAAGTGAAGGATAATTTTGATGCAACCACTGAAATAATTCATTAGTCCTTCTCTCTCCCTCCAAAATTCCAAATTAGTATCTCACAGCATTGTGTGTCCTAAAATATACATATTAGCACCTCCATTGCTATAGAAAAGTAAAACATTATGGAATTACTCATGTCTCCTAGTCATTTTAAGTTATATACATAGCCCTCCATGTAGGTTCTGGTTCTTCCTCTGTCTCATTATCACGGCTTTGGCCATCAGCCAGAACTGAGACTATACAACCTACATCGACACAGTGTTTCTAAAGTGATCCATTAACATCTGCGTCAAAAATTCTGAGCATGTTCTCCAAATAGCGATAATTTAATCAGCCTGGTTTTCACATTTTAATAAAACTTGGACCCGCTAGGGTTACATTTTTCTTACCTTTTATACATTTTCTGCCACAGGAATGCCACTTTTATTTTCTCCAACAGTGTACATTTACTTTCATAAAGTTTTTGGTGAAGAATAAGAAGACACATACTCTTGTTGAAATTTATTTCTAAAATTGCTTTTGTGAATTCTGAACATGAGGTAGAGAAACAGTTTGAAATTGGATGAGTCCTACATGCAGACTGTGGACACTCTTGTCATCTTACCTTACAATTTATTAATGTACACATACATTTTTTTTTACCTTCATTAAAATTCCAAGTGTGCACTATAAAATAGGGGTCAGGATGTGCATAAAGTATCCTCACTCACACAGCATTCTATTTATTCACTCAGCAAGTATTTGGTTAATGTTGCAAGCCCTGCTTATGCAAGTCCTGTTGCAGGGCCTCCTTATGTTCCTGCATTTTTTAGGCTGAATGTACTACATTGATTCAGGAAAAACTGAAACAAAACACCAAGTGACATGTTTAGCATCTACTTAATTATGAAACTAGTAAATTCAAAACCTTTTATGGACTTTACCTATCAGTACCCCTTCCCCCTTTTTTAAACGTATTGAAAGAGATGGGTAAATTTCTGAAAAGTGGCTTCATGTAAAGGCTTGCATTAGATTTAGCCTTCTCTAAGGAAAAAAGCTAATGGAACTCAAGTTGGCAGTATCCAAATGAGGAAGAGCAAGACATGGGGGGAAGCCTCCTGGTGATCTAAGGCTGGTGTTGGCCATGCGGTGGGAAGCTTGGAAGTGGCAAGCAGCTGTACAAGAGAAATGCTTCCCAACCTTTTTACATCATGATTTTAATAGAAATACCACTAGTTGTAATACTCAGTGAAGTAAGTGGATATTACTTCTTAGTTTAGGAGTCAGGAGTCCATGGTTCCTGCTCTCCCATGCTCTCCCTTGGTTTCTTATACCAGTAATTATTTTAATATTTTTAAATCAGTAACAAGCATCTTTTAAAGGATATACACACACTCGCACATATATTGCATATGTATATATGATTCTTAAAAGATTAGAACTTACATGTTTCCAAACTGATTTTCATAATCATGAATGGGTTGGGCAATTAAAAAAACTTAAGAGCAATGCACACTGTCTATTAAATAGGGTATAAGAATTCATTATTTTTTCTGCATAAATAATACGGGGTAATATCTTTAAAATTTATGTGTATATTTTTGTTTCAGTATATCTGCATGTGGAGGTATATTCACTAAATGGGAACAAATAAGAATCAGATTAAACATATATTTTATAGAGAATATTATTTACAAAAACAAGCTTATAGTTCTGATATTTATCTAAATTAGATGCCAAGTGAATGAGTGAAGTTTAGAAGTGCTCTCAATTTCAAAGCCATGGAGTATTTATATTGAAAACAATGAGTCTATCAAGCCTAGTTTATCCTCATGTCAATCAGGGTATATTTTCCTTAGTCCAAATCCCTCTGGCTTTAAAAATGGAGGAATTGTATACGATGCATTCTGAAGGTGATACCCAATTTAAGCTCTTCTTTCTTTGGAAATAATCTTTCTTTTAGAAAAGTATACACATCTGCACTCATATGAATCTGCCAGAGTTCCTAAGCTTTATACATTTTCCTAACTTTGCTGTCTGCTGTCTACTTTAAACTTAGTAGAAATTTTGCCAGCAAAATTTTGCAGTATCAGAAGTACATACTTTCCCATTTTCACTATGCAGAAGTAGACACAGACTTTCAATATATTTATACAATATCTTTTTCCATTACAGTTTTTCATTATACTTTTTTCATTTGACTAATCCCCAACTTCTTAAATTCCTAACATAAAGAAACTTAGTATTATGCCTTCAACTTTCAACTTCAATGTTTAACTCAGGCAGAGGGTCAAGGAAGGGATTATTTTTCTTGTGTTCCTCCTTAAGAATCAGGCCTCGATATAGCAAGGCACTTAAACACATGTTAACTGGCACAAAATGAAACACTATCTAATATTTGACATTCTTTGAGAAACTATATTAGAAATTATAAAAAAGAAATTGAAGACTAGGTCTACCTGCATTTCTGGCATTGACCTCAGCACCACTGATCTGGAAAATTAGCATCTGCCCAAGGATGATAAGACCTATAATACATAAGGAGCAGTTGGAAAATAGACTTCAAGAAATTCAAGAAAAATTTTTTTCCAATAAGCACACCCAGACTGCATGCCGAATTTGTAAACTATACCTGTATATACACTCAATATTTTCAGGTGGATGGCATTTAAAAGCATTTCTGTCTAAATAAAGTCTAGATTTGGGTGAATGAGCAGATGGCAGACTAGATGCAGAGACTGGCTTAACCAAAGGATAATCCAAATTTCACTTCACATAGATTTTTATGACAAATCTCAATAATATTATTTTCAATCTGCCTTAAATTGTCTGTATTTTGGAAGTGAAGATAAATTTGGTTAATTTTCCTAATGCCCAAAGCTTATTCTTGAAAAAATCTAGAGCCTTGAGATTGAATTACTAAAGTACATGTGGAAGGTTATGCATACTTAAGAGTTGCTTAGAGAAAATTCCTTCTAAGATATTACTGGAAACTGTCACTATCAGACATGAATCTGGAATGTCTTGTATTTAATAATAAACAGAATTCAGTCTAGATATATCTATATTTGAATCTTGATGTTCTACCACTAAAACACAGTTCACAAAATTTATTCTCGGCAGGGACGTGGCAATGCTCCTTAATCTGCATCTGTAATTAATTTAGAAGGAGGGACAGGTTCTTGGGATGTGGAGATAATGACTAGTTTTATGGACTGAATAGTACCATTATAAAATATGCACAAGACTTCTTTCATGAGCACTACAGACAGTGAAGGCGCAGGATCAAATCCCCTGCTATTTACAAAGCGTGGCTCTGACAACAACTTGTTTTTCATTTTCTATCAGATTCAGACACAATTAGGTAAATTCACTAACTCATTTTATAATCGTATTTGAATAGCTTTTCAGGTCTGAAACAAAACAGTGAGTGGTTTCGTTTACAACAGCACATACACTTGCAAAATCAAGCAGTAGATACCCAACCACTAGAGTCCAGCCATACTGATTAATAAAAATTTGTATGAAATAGAAAGGCTAGATTAGGAATTCATAGAATTGGGTTGTGATCTCTGCTTGGTGTCCCATATCAAGCTGTATGACTTTGGACAGGATCCTAAGCCTCTCAGAATAAATTAACTTACTCAACAAAGAAGTCAATGTTGATGTTCCCAGGTTCCCTTTAAGGTACAATATTTCATCATTTAGGCTTCTTTCTGATGGGACTTTTATTGTGTATTTGCACAGATGGGGACAAAGATTAGGAGTTGGACAAGATGGAATGTAGCACAGAGAGAGCTATGGATGGGGCCCAGCAACTGCTTTGCACGTGAAGTTTAGAGTGTAGATAGGACATTATCCTCAATTTCTAGGAATCTAAACTAGAACAACACATTCAAGCAGAAGAGCATTATTTTAAAAGTGGGTCTGGACGCATGGTACGTGAGGGGCACAGCAAGCACTTAGTGAATTGTCTGCAGGCTCATACCTGCAAGCTGCACGTGTACCTGGAAATCAGTGGGTGATCCTGGTGTTCTTCATCTCTGCCTTGATGTGTTAGAGACCCCAAGACTTTTTGTTTTGAGTAATTACTCCAGAACTCTGAGCAGCCTACAACGTAAGGCTTGCCTCTCTCTCTACTTATCTCTCCACTCATCAACGAGATGGAAACCTCACTGGAGTCCAAAATCCTACACTCTACGGCTCTGGGTTCCTACAGTCTAAGTATGTGACTGTGAGCAGTCTTTTTTAGAAAATTTATAACACTATCTTTTTCTTATCTTCGTCCTACATGATCATCCTTAAAAGTTTAAATTTAGAAACTCAAACAGCAAAGATCAACATGTTAAAAAAATCCGACCAGAAGCAAAACTTCTCTGTCTTTACACTTCATTAACATTTTCTGTTAAATCTCATTTAGGGAAATGTATATCGTCTCTTTGTAAATTTCTAGTCTCTCTGATTTACCTACTGCAATAAAAACGTTGGATCAGTATCCTAATGATAAAAAAGTACTCCATCTAAAAATGCATCAACATACAAGTTATCAACTGAATTATGTCCCCCCATCTCCAAAATTCATGTGTTACAGCTGTAACCCCCAAAGTGAATATATTTGGAGATAGGGCCTTAAGTTTAAATGAGGCCATAGGGTGGGGACCTAATCCAATAGGGCTGGTGTACTTCTAAGAGAAGGAGACACCAGAGCTGTCTCCTTAGGCAGGCACAGAAGAAAAGCCATTTGAGGACACAGTGAAAAGATTGCTGTCTGCAAGCGAGAAGAAAGGTGTCACCAGAAATCAACTCTGACAGCACTTGGGTCCTGGATCTCTAGCCTCCAGAACGATGAGAAAATAAATTTCTGTTGTTTAAGCCAGTCTGTGGGATTTTGTCATGGAAATCCAATCAGACTATTACAATACGCATCTTTGTAATTTATTTTCATATCGTTTTATGTGCCTTCATTCACTCTTATAGGGCAAACTGAATACATCTGATCTCATGTTTCCTGATGAAATGTAAAAAGTTTTTCTGAGTCTTCTGAATTTATCTTGTTTGTTTTCCAGTTCAATGAGAAAAAGATATTGTGCTTAGAAAAAGTTTTGGTGCCAAATTTATAAGTAAGATATTATTGCTCACCCATCCGAGGTTTATAATCAAATATGTTGGCTAATCTGGAAAGCGTCCAGGTCAAAGGCAATACAGAACTCCTAACATACTTTGAGGTGATTCCAAACGATAAGTAGGTAACAATGAACATGTTGGGCTATAAAAATGGTTAGGTGAGATAAAAATTATATTTTATTCACATTTGATCCAATTTTGTTTTGAAGGGATACTGTTTGACTTACCATTCCTTAACAGGACATGTTTAAAAAAATCCTTATTTCATTAAGTTAATATATTATCTACTACTTTTTATTACATTTAATTTTTTCCAGAGTAATACATGTTCACAGTTAAAATTATCAAATAGGATTCTAATGAAAAATAGTGTCCTGGACCAATCCATATTTCAACCCTTACAAATGTTCCTTCTGATATTTTTTTGTACATCTTAAAGTAATACACATATAATGTTATTTCTTGATTTATGAATTTTTAGCACTACTTTTCAACTTCCTATTTTATTGTGGCTAAAGAGCTTTTTAAAAACAATCTCCCTCATTTTTTACAATAGTTATATTATAATTTTTAATTTAATAATTATCATTTAATGTATGCTACCAATATAAATGTTTTTCACTTTTGAGCCAGTTAATATAATTTACCTTTCTGTTCCACTTGTTCTTACCTGGATTTAATAACTGACATTCATTGCTTGGAAACATCTTATACTACTATAGTACAGTATCAAAAGCAGGAAATTGACATTGGTATATTCCACAGACCTTATTCAGATTTCACAAGTTTTACATGTACTTATCTGGGTGTGTATGTGTGTGTGTGTGTGTGTGTGTGTGTGTGTGTGTAGTTCTGTGTGATTTTATCTGATATGTAGATTCATGTAACCACCACCACAATCAAGATTCAGAACTGTTCCCTCAACACAAAGATACAGCCCATGCTAGCCCTGTATGGTCACCCTTTCCTGTCCCCTCCTTCTTGCTTCAGGCCCTGGTAACCACTGATCTGTTCTCCGAACCTATAATATTTCAAGAATGTTCAAATAAAATGTTAAAAACTTTTGCTTATGTTTTTATTTCTAAGAGTTTTCATTTTGTTACGTTTCATAGCCTTCTGTTCTCTTATTTCGCATGGAATGAAAGTGAGGCCGGATGCCGGATTCTTGTTCGTGGAGTCGAAGAATGAACTTCGTGAACCAGGAAGGTAGGAGATTTACAGAGAAAGTCTATTCAGGATAAGAGAGAGTATGGAACTCCCCACAGGTGCAGGGAGGCGCAAGGCTTCACTAGGGGTCTCAGGGACTAGGGTTTTATGCCTGTTGCATTGCGAGTTAGTTTTCCATAGGTTTTCCATAGGTTCAGCAGGAATGCTAGTTATGTTTTAACCTACCTCAGTAAAGGTTACCTGTATACCCTATTGTAAACTAATGGACCTAATGTCTACTGTCAGCAAGCTGTTCCTTACCACTGGGTCTGGTGGGGGATACATCGTTACATTGTTTCAACCTCAAGCACCCTCTGTTTCCTCTACATTCCTGAAGCCTCAAGAAGACTTTGTCCTTTCCCAGGGCCCACCCTGTGCTCGAACTAGGCAGGGGTTACTCCCTGCTGCTGCCCTACCTCAAGAGTTCCCTTATGTTGAACTCAAGAGGACTAATTATCGATTTTGTTATTTTGCAAGTTTTTTTCCTGCTACATTTATCTGTTTTCTCCAAGGACATGGCTTTTTTTTTTACTGTTTTCACTTTTTCTTTCATGATACTGTGAGGAATGCCCTTAGAAACTAATTGAAAGCACTGTGCGAGTGTGTAGGCTTTGTGCCCTGAATGTTAATTTTGTTTTGGAAGAAACCAAGGGAAGGATGGCCAAATCTAAGTTTCTAATAGTTCAAGATTTTGCACAGATGGATGGTAAGAGGGTTTCTGTCACGAATAGGCATTAAATTATATGGTGTGATTTGGGTGTATGTTGTCAATAGAGTGTTAGCATATTTTTTAAAAATCCAGACACTAATCGGTTTCTTAAACGATTAGAAACTTAGATTTGGCCATCCTTTATTTGGCCATCTTTTAACTGCACTCGTTTACTTCTGGTGCTTTGATGTTTACAGCAGCATTACAAATGCCAACATCGCCTTTCCTAGCTGTGCACCTAGTTCCCCCTTGACTTAAAAGATACTTACCAGTCAAGCTCCCAGGGACAATGTTGCTTTCAAATGACAAAAGTGGCTTTGCCTTGTTATCATGCCATTAAGCCACAAATGCAACATACCTCAGCTTCAGTGAGTACCTTCTTAAAAAGGATCCCCAGGCCCACAGCCGAGACGTATCCCCCAGCCCGGGAGCTCACCATCGGAGGTGACATTGTCCTCAGCAATGACTTCACCCCAGACACTAAAATCTCTGCCGCACAGATACCCACAGCCTGCTTCTCTTAAGGTACTGAAATTGGACATGAAACATTGCTTTTCTTCCTTTGATATTAGGGATTCTTTTGTTTTCTGAGCTCACTGCTGCTATTTAACCCACATTGCTGGTACACTTCCTGCTCTTGACAACATATTCACCCCTACACTCCCATGCCCAAGGGAAGATCTTGTAGAGAGTATCACATTCTGTGTCATTCTAAAAATTAATGGTGATCAATGCTTTCTCCAGGACAAACCAGCCTCAGATCAGTCAGCTCCTCGAACCCTGACAAGGGGACCTCCTATTATTCCCTCTAGCTTTCCCCCATGACCTCTTGCCCTGAGTCTCCAACATGACCACCCCAAGCACAACCATCCCTTCCCCCTGCTTACCCACAAATACCACCAATCTTTTCACACTTTATTAAACTATCAGTTCGTGCCCTCCAACAAACGCAACTGCTGAACCTACCACCTTACCAGAGGAATACACCAAATTATCATCCAAAATCATATATAACCTATACTTTCAACACTATTATAATACCATCAAGATGTTATTAAAAACCCCAGGAATTTCAGATCTCTTTTCTTGGCTAATGCTATGTAAATGAGAATCACAGTTATAAGCCAGTCTATAAGGACTCCTTGTATTTTTACTTACATTACTCATTTTTACTTTCATCATAATATGCTTTTTAGGTTATTTAGGGTATTTTATGTTCTATTATTTGAACTCTACTATTCAGGCCACTCAAATGCTCAAATAATCAAGCTCAAGTTGGTATCGTGACATCAAGGAAACAACTGTAACGTAGTTTTTAAAATTCTGTCTTGACCTTTGAGGCTCTGGCTCAAAGCTTGCTTGGTTCCCCTTTGTGAGCAGTCATACCCCCCAAAACCCCCCACCATTGGGCTCTTATACCATGAACCACTATCTATCTCCAGGACCAGGTATCAGGCAACTACAGACAGCCCCCACAACCTGGAGCCACTACATTTATTCAAACTAACCAATTCTAAGTCAGTTTGCCTAACTTTGCCTGTCCCCTCCCTTGGAAACCACAGTAAAAAAGCTCTCGCCAACAGTAACTCCTCCCGTGCTATGGATCCTTGGTGATTTCCAGTGGCCTCTGCAGTGTAATGAGCTCTCTTTCCTGGGATCACATTCTTTTCAGTGACACTACACTTCTCATCTGTTGGCCTTGCCATACCAAAAACAAAACAAAACAAAAAATTATGAAAACAATAGTTAGCTAAATCATACCATTTTCTGGCATTTCACAAAAGTCTTCTGTCCTGAAAGCCCCTGTTAAAAGAGCTCTAACAGCTTGATGTTTTGATAATATTCTCTTTCCTCAGGGTATGAGCAGAGATGTCTGATAGTTTTTGCACAGTACATAGCAGTTCAAGAGGAATTAGAAATTGTCAATAACAGTGATCTTTTATTTTTCTGGGAATTTAAAGTAGTAAGAGCATAGTCATGGACTCAGAAAGCAAAAATTACAGAATCCCAGTGAATATTAAACAAATGTACTTTTGTTTTTGTTGCAGGGATATGTATAAAAAAGTCATTCTACTTCCTACTTTGAGTTGTTATGTAATCAAATTTAAAATTTTATGTCCAAACTATCAGTTTTTGTTTAAAAAAACCTTCGCACCTGAGTTAAGGAGATGCAGCTTTGATGTTTTTAAAATGATTTATTTTGCACATTTCTTATTATTCCTATAGGAGATTTATTTCTGCTTTGAGTCATTTTCCCTTTTCCTCTGAAGCTGTGTAGTGCATAGGGTGGAAGGGGACAGAGAGTGTGGCAGAGGAGTGGGTGAGGGAGGATTATTTCCAGTGGAATTACTCATCTCTGACTGAAAATGATCATACCTCAGAATTACAGCATAAATAATAAATATTAATGACAATCTTTTAATTTCAACATCCTTTGAGACTTGACAAAAAACTGTGAGGAACTAAATTCAACTACCATTGTATATTCTGCAGGCATCAAGAAATCTCTGGTGGTTATGGGAGAAATGAAACAAAGCTTTATGTGGTCAGGAGGGATTAATATACTTTGAATTACTCTAATCCTTTGGGCTCAAGATAGTTGTTACACCATGTACACATGAATGTCCTGGGATTCAAATTGCCTAGCTTTTTATGAATTTGTATAATAATCCACGTAGTGTTAAAAGACCAATATAAAACTGAATTGAAAGCACCGATACTGATTAAGTTTAAAGGTCAGTGCCTCCCACCCCAACTCCATGGTTTAATTTCTTACATGGTGAGTTGCATTCACAACTGCCTATATGCCCTGGGAATTTGGAAAGGACCACCAGGTGACTGTGGAGATGGAGCCTTCCTGTTTTATACAGTTAGAGACCTACTCTTAAAAGTGTGAATTAGTTTTAACTTATAGGCTTAGTCCAAAATTTGGGCTTCAGAGAAGTACACGGACTCCTTTTTCTCGTCTCACTGGGTCTCTATAACCCCCTCGGGTTGTCTTGATTTTGTTCTTGCCTTTCTACAGTGAGCTTCTAGGTTCCATTCTTTTAGACAGATACTGATTGGCGGCATGCTCGCTCCAATTCTCCTTTGGAGAATTTTCTTACATATGTGTTGTATACCTCTCATTACTAGAAAGTGGAATTATACCAATAGAACTGGCACATCCTTTACTCAGTATTCACTAAAACTGTTTCAGAATGTTTAGTTCCAGAATCTAGTAGCCGGAAATGGAGCGTTTGCCCAACAAGGCTGGCAGGAAAGGCACTGGAGCCAAAGAGGACTCAGGACTGCACTCTGGGAATAAGAACTGGAAGCAAATAGGTTCCCCTGTGACTATAGCTCTGGATACTATTACCTAATCCCTGACAATGAAATAGCATCTCAATTCCTCAGAAATTCCAGAGTACACGTGCCCACAGGCACCTGGCAGAAGCAAAGGAAAAGCAAAAAAAAAAGATAATGCCTCTTTATATTTCTCTGGGCCAGGAATAGAGTGATATGAGTAGGCACTCAGTTTGTGTGTGAAAGTTAAGGATGGAGCTACAAAAATTTAAATTATGATATTTTAGTGCAATATTTTTTAAAGATCAAAATCAGTGCACAAAGAATCCTCTGTGAACAAAAGAGCAAATGTTCTTAAAAAGACAGAATCTGGCAGGTAAGATGCTTGGAAGTAACCACTCCATCCTAACAAGTAAAAAAGCAGAACAAATTTGAAAAGCAGCAACTCTCCTAACCCATGAAGAAGTGAAGTCACCAGACAAACCATCCCCCAAACTGGGGATCAGACCAGTAGACAAACACAGAGAATCACAACTTACCAGAGTAGAAACCCAGGAGCTGAACCCTCTATGGAAAGCAGCATTGACTAGGAAAACTTTAATTAAAGAATTGCTGGAGGCTCAGGGTGGAAAATCTTCAAGGTAAAACGTCCAGGGTGACCCAGTCATAGGGAGGTCCCCACATTTTGTGAGTTCTACCTCCTGGAGCTTGACCAGGTTCTCACAGTAAATACGGGAGAAAAAAAATCCCCTTGGGCTTCCCACAAGAGATGGGGGAAAGAGCCATTTCAATATACACCAGAGCCTTCTGTCCTTAATAAAGCCTACCTTTAGCAGAAACTAATCAACTGGACCCTAACCAGCTGGGGTTTTATTAGAGCCTATGCAACCTGGGGAAAGGCAAAATCTAACACCAGCTGGCTCTAGCCTTCTAGATAGAGAAAAGGAAATACTCAACATCAGCCCCATCCAGCCTCCCAGGAAGGAGATGGGAAATGCACAATTCCAGCCCACTTTTGTTATTGGTCCCACCTAAAGATGAGGTACTGGTGAAGTTCACAGTTCAGAGACACAGGCTCACTGAAAGCATGAGATCTAAAGGTAGGACTATGGAATGCTTGCCCTCCCCCCACCTCACCACCACGTCACTAAAGGCTTAGCTATGGCAATGTCTTTTATCCAATTCGTGTCCAGCTATCAAGAAAGAATTACAACATGACATAAGAGGCCAAAAAGTAGTTTGAAGAGGCAGAATCAGAACAAGTCTCACGTATGTCAGGGATGTTGGAATTATCAGATCAGGAATGTAAAACAACTGATTAAAATGCATAGAGCCCTAGTGGATAAAGAGCTCAAGATCAGGTGGGCAATATAAGAGAGAAGGAAATTCTAAGAGGCAACCAAAGAGAAATGCTAAAGATCAGAAACACTTCATAGAAGTGAAGAATGTCTTTGATGGTCTTAAAAATATTTTAACAATAATGACTGAATTTTCCCTATCTAATGTCAGACACCAAACCACAGATCCCGAAAGGTGAGAGAACATCAACCAGGATAAATGTTAAAAATACTAAGCCTGAAGTCATAGCACTTGGCTTTGTTTGTCCTGTCACTCATCAGCTGTGTGACTTTATGCCCAACTTCTCATGGACTTCTGAGAATTAAATGGACTAATGCATGCAAGGTGCTTAGCACAGCGCTGGCACATAAATAAATTTCACTGAATATTGGCTGCTATCATTACTATAAGACTGATTTCAGAAACATAGATTTCAGCAAGAGCTGCCTGACATTCAGTGTGTTGGCAAAGTGGCCTTTAAAACAAACAAAAAAAGCTCTGATTTATAGTATTTGCTTATAGTGCCAATTAAGTAAACACTACCAGAAGCCATAGTAGGTCTACAAGACCTTTGGTGCATATATTCTTGGATAAAGAGCATTGGCAATTTAACAGTAACTTCTAAGGGTAAACAGCAAAGTCTCCTTTTGTGTTTTTCACAGAACTTAGCACGGTGCAGAGCAATTTACTTGCATGTTTGTATATTCTTCACATCTTTGTTTAATTAAAAAATACTTCATAAGCTTATCAGTGCTTTATAATGTGCATATGAATAAATTAAGAAAAGAATCTCTCAGAGTTGAGTGATTATTATATGGCTTAAATTACCAGAACAACTGAGTTGGAAATAATATAGCTATGGTTCCTGAAAACAAATTTTTGCAGCTAACAGAATCCAAGGTGCCATAAAATTTTAGTAGGTTATTGATGAGAAAGATAATAAAAAAATACAGGATTAATCTTTCAATGTGCCTTTCACTTAGTGACTTGAGTTATGAAAGCTTCTATAACAATAAGTTTGTACTTGCATCTATCTGGAATCCGCGTTTTTGTAAGAGAGCTAGGAAACGAGCCATTACATAGTAAAGAAGTAAAATTATTTCTGAGTCCCATTCAAAAATAGATGTAACCATTTGCATTAAAAATGTGCATGTAAACATGACTTTTAGTGAAATAGGAGTTTTCTAAAATGATTACACTGGAAAGATCTTTCTGCATAAACAAAAGCTTACCTATTTTAACTTACTACTTGGTCTTTAGAAGCCAGCTTAAATACAGTGTAAATTTTTTTAATGTTTATTTTGATATCATTAATCTACAATTAAATGAGTAATATTATGGTGATTACACTACCCCCTTCATCAGGTGCCCCCCCAACCCCATTACAGTCATACAGTGTAAATTTTAAAAGCTATTAGCAGTATTTTACACTATTGAACTTTGGTCTGAGAACATTGCCTTGGAAATTTGACTTAAGTCTCAAGTTGTCTTTCTGTATACAATAAAATAAAAATACATCCTAAATGGCCCTTTGCCTTCTAGGAACTGTGGGTAAAATTGCAGTATTTGCAGAATCTCTCACCTGGCCTTAGTGTATCTCCATATCAATAGGTATTTCCAAGGGATGGAGAGAAGTGGTCCATCTCCATATCAATAGGTGATTACCAGGGGGAGCAGGACATATCAGGACTGGAGAGGTTGGGTAGGGCCCTGTTTTTGCAGCCAGGTCTCAAAAGACACTGGTGAGCAGAAGTGGACGACTGCTTATAACAATAAATGTGTTTCTCCTACTTTGACTGATTTAGGCTTCAAAGCTAATTTGCCCTGGGCTGGGAACTTATTTCTGCTCTCTCACCCCTGTAATTACAGGAACAGAAGTATTTCATTCATTCATAGAACCCCTTTGGGCCATACAGAAAATGAACCACTCCTCAAGGACAGAGAAGAGGGAAGACATTGCAAGACATGCCCCTGAGTTTTTCCCACCACCTAGTTTACATATTCATAAGTTTACTCATGCACTTATTGGTTCATTCATTTAGAATTGTATTGCCTGCAACAGGATAGGCATTATTCTTAATATTCCTATTATGAAAATGAAGGTTAACATTTCTGCAAGGCAGAACCTAAAGATATCTCAGTTTGATTTTGCATACAGAGAATCATAATGCCACACCATTTAACTCACTGCAGTATTGTGAAACAAATTGAGATAATGTAGGGCAAAGCAATTTGAAAAAATTAAAGCACTACACAAATGAAAGAATTGTCACTGTAGACATATAAATGGCATAGATCCTATGGACTCCCAGTTCATGGTCTTATGTCACCTCTTTACACTTAAAAAAGACCATAACATTGTATACAGTATAAAAAGTACAAAGTGTACTATCTGGTCAAAACAGCATCTAAACAAGAATCACTTCTGGGAGTAGCTTAATTTAATTATCAAATAGTCTTCATTATCAGACAAGTAGTGACTCTATAGTTTCTCACTACGCTGATGGACAGTGACTCTAATGGGGTGGGTGGGGGTACCTGATGAAGGGGATAGTTTAATCACTATAATTTTGCACATGTAATTGTAGATTAATGATACCAAAATAAACTTTAAAAAAGTCTTCATTATCAAAACAGGATTTTAGTGCCCTTGAATGGTATACCTTTAATTTTTCTTGTGTTTGTATAAGTTTAGTTAAAAACCTTACTTCCTCCATAAAGCCTTTCTTGAATTTGCTTCTTATAGGTAAATTAGTCTTCTATTCCTTTAAATTAGATATTATTTTGTCTATGTGTATTTTTGTTCCTTTATGTCAAGCATTGCTTATTCCTCTGAAATATAATATTTCTGTTAATTTGTTAGTGCACCTGTCATGTCTTTGACTACACTTTGAATGCTGGAATCTCATTCATTTCTCTAGCTTCCATGATGCTTAATAAAGGGCTTTATTCATAAAAGTATTTAGTGAATAAAGATTGAAATGAAATAGACTGCAACATCCTTACAGCTGTGATTGCCTTTTTACAAAATTATATATTACCCCCAACTTTTTATTATTAAAAAAAACAGAAAAATTAAAAGTATAATGCAGTGAAGATACATTCAAAATTTCTATCAACAGTCAGCATTTTTCAAAATGTTTTCTTTCTTTCTCCTCTTTCTACACACACACAAATAAAACATTTTGTGAACTGCAAAAGTGAAAATATGATACCTTACTCCTAAATACTTTAGAACACAAATCCCTAGAATAAGTACATTTATATATATATAAAATATATATAATATATATATATATAATAATGTTATATATATATAAAACGATAATACCTTCTAATAAAATTGACAATAATTTTTTAATATCATCTATCATTCAGAGCATTTGTGAATTATCTCAATTCTCCCAAATGCTTTATTGCTCTTCTTCAAAATCAGAAAGCAATCAAAACGTACACATTCCTTTTAATTATGTATCTTTAGTCTCCTTTACTCCAGGACAGTTTTCCCACTTTTTTTTATGATATTGGATTTTTAAAGAAATTAGACCAGTTGTTTTATGGAATGTCCTACACTCTGGATTTGGCTGAATGGTTCCTGTGGCATTACTTAATGGTTTCCTCTATCTATTTTCAGTAAATTGGAAATTACACCTATTTTCTTGATGAAATTCATATTCAACATTTGTGATACTATGTATATGATGTTGCATATTTCATGTTGATCAAATAAAGTGGCCCAAAATGTCACTTCCCAATAACAGTTTGCTGCACTATTGTTAATGCCAACTTTGATCATTTAAGGTGAAAACTCCCAAATTCATTCATGGTAAAGTATGCTTTTTCTCTTTCAAATTATTATAAACAAGATGGAAAATTTTTGCCCCCCAGTATCTTTCACCTAGTGTTTTTATTTTATTTATTCTTTTTAATATACTTTATTTTATTATCATTAATTTACAATTACATGTGCAATATTACGATTATTAAAGTACCCCTTCATCAGGTCCCCCCCACCAACTCCATTACAGGCACTGTCCATCAGCGTAGTGAGATGCTATAGAATCACTACTTGTCTTCTCTGAGTTGTACTGCCCTACCCGTGCCCCCCCAACATTACATCTGCTAATCGTAATGCCCCTTTTTCCCTCTTATCCCTCCCTTCCCGCCCATTTTCCCCAGTCCCTTTCCCTTTGGTAACTATTAGTCCGTTCTTGAGTTCTGTGAGTCTGCTGCTGTTTTGTTCCTTCAGTATTTATTCTTTGTTCTTATACTCCACATATGAGTGAAATCATTTGATACTTGTCTTTTTCGGCTGGGCTTATTTCACTGAGCATAATACCCTCTAGCTCCATCCATGTTGTTGCAAATGGTGGGATTTGTTTTCTTCTTATGGCTGAATAATATTCCATTGTGTATATGTACCACATCTTCTTTATCCATTCATCTACTGATGGACACTTAGGTTGCTTCCATTTCTTGGCTATTGTAAATAGTGCTGAAATAAACATAGGGGTGCATCTGTCCTTTTCAAATTGGGCTGCTGCATTCTTAGGGTAAATTCCTAGGAGTGGAATTCCTGGGTAAAATGGTATTTCTATTTTGAGTTTTTTGAGGAACCTCCATACTGCTTTCCACAATGGTTGAACTAATTTGCAGTCCCACCAGCAGTGTAGGAGGTTTCCCTTTTCTCCACGTCCACGCTAACATTTGTTGTTGTTTGTGTTTTGGATGTTGGCCATCCTCACTGGTGTGAGGTGATATCTCATTTTGGTTTTAATCTGCATTTCTCTGATGATTAGCGATGTGGAGCATCTTTTCATGTGCCTGTTGGCCATCTGAATTTCTTCTTTGGAGAAGTGTCTATTCATGTCCTCTGCCCATTTCTTAAATGGATTATTTGCTTTCTGTTTGTTAAGGTGCATGAGTTCTTTATATATTTTGGATGTCAACCCTTTAGCAGATATGTTTTTTATGAATATATTCTCCCATACTGTAGGATGTCTTTTGGTTCTACTGATGGAGTCCTTTGCTGTACAGAAGTTTGCAGCTTGATATAGTCCCACTTGTTCATTTTTGCTTTTGTTTCCCTTGCCCGGGGAGATATGTTCATGAAGAAGTTGCTCATGTTTATGTCCAA
>JAVSCE010001095.1:0-74905 GCA_032199065.1 Smutsia gigantea
TAATTGACCATATATGTTTGGGTTAATATCTGGACTCTCTTTTCTCTTCTACTGGTCTGTGGGTCTGTTCTTGTGCCAGTATCAAATTGTCTTGATTACCATGGTTTTGTAGTAGAGTTTGAAGTTGGGAAGCGAGATACCCCCCTGCTTTATTCTTCCTACTCAGGATTGCTTTGGCTATTCAGGGTCTATTGTGGTTCCATATGAATTTTAGAACTATTTGTTCCAGTTCTTTGAAGAATGCTGTTGTTATTTTGATACGGATTGCATTGAATCAGTAGATTGATTTAGGCAGGAGGGCCATTTTGACAATATTAATTCTGCCTATCCAAGAGCATGGGGTGAATTTCCATTTATTAGTGTCCTCTTTAATTTCTCTTAAGAGTGTCTTGTAGTTTTCAGGTTATAGGTCTTTCACTTCTTTGATTAGGTTTATTCCTAGGTATTATGTTCTTTTTAATGCAGTTGTGAATGGAATTGTTCTCCTAAAGCTTTGTAGTTTTAGAATTAGTATAGCATATATATAATACTAAGTTTTCTTTAACTTACCCTATATGCAGGGCCCATAAGTGTTGCTTCTTTGGGGTGAGAGAATTGTAAAATTATTAGAAGTGTATTTCATTTTAATAAATACAGGAATTAGAAATAGACCCTGTGGTGTCTTACAGGTTGATTTAAAGAATTACACAGTTTTGAAGTCAGTTCATCTCTGCCTAATTTGTCAGTGATGGGCTGTTTTGAAAAGGCTGAACTCTTGGACTTGTGCAGGAACCTCTCCAGTTCAGCGGTGCATCAGCTCTTAGAGAGAGGCCACCGTCAGCCGTGCACACTCCCTCTGTTGCCTTTCCTCTACTCTCTGCTTTCTTTTTGCTCTTCTCTGCATATACTATCCCCTGTCTGCTGTTCATTACTTCCTCCAAAGGCAGCACCTTACTCTCTTTCTCTTCAAAACAAAACACCATTGTAATTATCAGTTTTTAAACAGATTTGTTATAAAGACCTTGATTGAGGCTTTAACAGTTTGTGGACCCACCCCATTTTGGGCCTTTGGCCAGGAGTTGGATAATAGATAGCTTAAAATCACTTGTAACTGTGAAACATTTCATATCTGGCTTAAGAGAAAATAGAGACCTTTTTACTTGAGAAGTGGCTGTATTTTCTTTCAGGTGTTGAGGTGGGGGCAGAATGGATTCGGAAGGGCAGCCTTGTTACTTAACTAAGATAAGGGAAATAGGAAGCATTAATTTATTAGATTGCCCTCTGTAGTCCTGTGGACATAACTGGAGAAGAAAATGGAAGTGTTGGTGTTGTGGATTCTGAAAGTCCTTTCATTAAGTAATAGAGGGGACTAAGAAAATTTTATTTTTTATTTTGTAAAATATAAAACACAGCTATGATGCCTTGTTTTTTGTATTGATTGTTTACATTTCATTAGTTGGTTGTTGAAAAATAGCAGACTCTTTCCCGTCCAGATTTTTCCTAGTGATTTTGAACTGTTAATTGAATTGTACTGGTAAGAAAAGTAAAATATGGAAATTAGCTATGGTTACATGTTAAGTTAATGGCTGTGTTGGATTTAAATTCAGTAACATCTAAGATCTTATACCAGGTATTTCATCTATATTTAATTACAGACAAAAACATTGAGACAAGAATCTTAACTGTATAGGATTTTTAAACTTCTTTTTTGGAGATGTTAAAAACTACATAGAAGAGAGTGAACAATATCATCAAACTGCATGTACCTGTTAACACAACTTCAACTATTATCAGCATTTTGCCAGTGTTTACAGTGTGTGAATCATTCAAGGAAAGTAATTTTATGTTTTTAAAACATGTTGTACAACTAGGTAGGGTGGTATACCCAAAGTAAAAAGTGTATGTGAGAATGTTAATTTTTCTCATACATTGTAAATTTAATACTTGTAATGGCCTTTTAGGATAATACTGCTTTCGTTGGTCTTTTAACTCACTGAAGATGTCTGAGCCACCACTGACTTAATGGAGAACCACATCTGCTGGAAAGATTTTAGTGTTCTTACCCTTCTGTCTTTAGGAATTCAAGATTATTAGTTTTCAATGTACTGTTCTTACGAGTCACATTTTATTAATGTGCACTTGTCTATCTACACTTTTCTATGGGCCACCAATAATGTTCATTTTTAGAGCATGTAGAGCAGTATTTAAGTCCAGTTAAAGTTGGAAATCATTAAGTCTATTCATTCTATTTCTGTTTTTATTTTACCTGAGTGTTTGTATTGATTGACTTAAGGAATACAAGTCAAACTTGTAAAACAGCTTGTTGAGGAGGAGATTTTGACTACTGGCTATCCCTGTGCCTTGGAACAGTGGTTAGGGTCTTAAGTTATCTGCTCTTGTTTGCTCCTCTTTGGAAGAGTAGTTAAGTTGTGTTTGCCTGCAGTTCTGGGGCCTGTGCATTACTAGCCACTACAAAGTGATGGTAGCCTTATTTCTGAATTTCCTTACTTTTATTAGTTTAAATGAGACCCATAGGGGTAATTATTCCACCCCAGTGTGTAAGGAAGCATAGTCATGGGGAGGGCATCCAAACCCTTGTGCAGTGCATTGAACAAGTTTCTTGAACATTATCATGGTGTTTGGCATATTTAGTTTAGTGCAAGGAGTTTACTTACTTAACAGTACCCTGAATAAGCTCCCTCAACACCAAAGATACATTTTTAAAAACTACATTTAAGACGACTTTGTAGTATTCCCCAGTAGAGTTCATCTGTGGCAGCAAAACCTTTTTAAAATAAAACTTATTCCTTTAACCGGTATTCATTTAAGTGGGTTTCTCTGTACTTGGTTTCCATGGAAATAACGAATAGCTAACGTTATTTATAAGGTGGAAGTAAAATAGGGTGCCTAATGGGACCCCATGCTGCTCTGATGAAGAGACTTAGGAAAAAAATCCATGCTCTTGGGATTTTTTTTTTAACAAGGTTAATGGAAGCCCTGATTTCAGTCTTCTGTAATAGAACGTATTTTTGGTTTTAAAGGCTAACATTAATATCAAGCAAACTTTTTTTGGTCTGTATTGCTTTCACTTTCAAGTTTAGGACCACTTACTAGCATGATTTAGGCTTTATGCTTCAGACTCCTGTTTTCTTTCTGGTTTTTGTTTAAAAAGTTAAAACCCCCAACATTGTAGCTGTTTCAGTTTCTCATTGATATTTCAAAGTACAAATAAAAAGCTAAATGTTCATTAATGATAGCATGATGATAAAGAATCAATACGTTGGATTACATGGTTTTGTTGTTTTTTTTAATGTGAATGTTACGGAACCATTTTTAGTTTTCAGGCCATAAGTCAGGTTCTTTTTTATTTGTGTTGTGGAGCTAAACCGGTGTAGTGAGATAGAAAAGATTGTAATTTTCTTTTGGGGAATAAAAACAGGAGAAGCTTAATTTCTCTTTCTTTTTTTTAAAAAAATGGTTTGTTTCCAAAGCCTTTTAATTGAAGTAAATGTCAATGCTTTTAGTCTTTGAATTTAGATGTGGATTTAGAATAACCTTGGCTTGTTCCTCGCATCTTCAGTGAGGCCTACTTTTAGTTTTCTAGGCCTACAGCAAAGCCTTGCATTTCCTAAGCTTCTTCAAGTGAAAGAATATTATTCCCTTTGTATTTGTGTTTGTGTATGTATGCATCTCACTAATTTTTCTATAGCCTGAAAGGCACCTGCTCATTTTCTAGCCTGGTGGGTACAGCAGTGCTATATTGAGAAGTGAGGCAGCATGGAACAGAACAAGGTGCTATGATTTTTATTTAGTTAGTTTTGGTCGTCCTTGGCAGCTTGTGATCATTTTCCATTTGTCTGGAAGTCCTCTGTGATTATTCCTGGCTATCAGTGCATCAGGAGTTTTCTTCTGTGTTTTAAAAGCCAGGATTGTATTGTACGGAGGGCTCCATCAGGGGAGGAGTTCTGCTTTGTTTTGCATGTGTGTGTGTTTCTTTGGGCAGGCTTCTGGCTACTGAGCTCTAAATTTTAAAAATTTGGTTGTTTTAGTCCTTTTGAATTTTTGTGTCAAGTATTTTATCTCTAGCAATTCACTAGTGTCTTCTGTGCATATTGGTGCTATTTTATAAAATTTCCTTAGTGTGCTAATTTTTCTCTTAGTTTAGCTTTTTCTTGTATATATTTTAATCAGGTGTTTACCAGTGACCTTCTTTAGTGACTTCTATTTGAATTATCTTTGTTCTTTAGAGACATAAGAATTTGGGTCTATTATCCCATTTCTGAGAGAACAACTCCCAGTAGTTGCAGTTAGTACAGTAGAAAGGGTTCTCACAGATGCGGTGCTGGGCATTGATCCTCCTTGGTACTTATGATTTACACCCAGACCTCCCATTAGTGTTAATAGGAGGCACTTACTTAAATCCCCAAACACCAAGATAAACCCAAACTCTTTTGTAATGATTTATGTGGATACCTGAGTTGTTTTTTTGTTGTTGATGGCAGGCATTTTGGTCCTGAGGATAACTGATTAAGAGTTTGAGTTGTCTTGGGATATAGGGTGATTTACTAAGTCTAATCTGTAATTAAGAAGTTTATGTTATGTTGATTAGACTCAGAAAACATTTGCAGCTTTGTGAGCTGCAGAAGTTTGTGAGTAAGGATTTTGGTACTTTATAGTATATGATGAAACAAGATTTCGTCTTTTTGTTTATTGTTTCTAATACTTATCAACTACAAAATAAGTGATTTTACAGGTTTTTGTACATGTGGTAACGGGACTTAGTAAAAATTATCATTTTTTATTTTTAAGCCTTCCCACAGTTACTTGCTGGCCCCTTAGGTCTTTTGTCAAGTAATGTTGCTCACATTTTTCAGGCATGTAGGAGATAATAGTAATGTGCACTGTCAGAGCTTGGACATTGCAATCACTGGTCAAGTACGAGATAATCATGTTTATTATGCCTATCAGTGAATTGTGGATTTTTATTACTTTCATTTATTTATGCACAGTCTAGTTAAAGGATTTCTACACTGAAAGCAGTAACTCTGGATTTTAGGCTGGGCTTGCCTTTTACTGTCTTTGTAGCTTTTGGCCGGTTATCTAGACTTCTAGGACCATTGTTTCTCTGTGAAATGAAGGTATGGATCTGGCACTCTGGTGTTCATTCTAGCTTTAGGCTATTTGAAGGCCTACTTTCCTAGGTACTTAAGGAAATAGAGGACTGTAAGGTAATGGTTTTGAATCTTGGCTACTCATCAGACTTTTCTAGGGGAACTTAAAAAAAAAGATGTCTGGTTTTTAAATTAGACATAATGAATTCAGAAATTTTAAGGGTAGGGGATATAAATCTATATACACATTTTTGAAATTTTAGAGTTATTCTGATCTGTGTTTAAAAACTACTTGTACAAGGCATTATTTTGTCACTGTTCCTGTGTTGTGTGTATAGTCTAGTTAGGGAGATAAGACATAAGAATTACAATGTGAGAGATTAAATTTTAAGATAAATGAGAGAGATGATGAACATTCTGAGAATTCAAAGAAAGGGGGAAGGGGAAGTTGGTATGGTTAGGGAGGGTCTTCATTAGCCAGTAAGTCTTTATTTGAACCTGAATGACTGGGTGAGATTTGGATAGGTGGAGAAAAGGTAAAAGGGTATTCTTGATGTAAGAAAGAGGATCCCCAAAAGTTTGGAAAGGGGAACATTCTGATGACAGTTTTAGTCTCTATTTTAGAACTGTATTCTTGCAACTGCTATAGATTTCCTAAACATTTTGAGGGAGTGAGCCATGAAGACATTTGATGGAAGAGCCAGCCAAAGGGAAAAGGCAGTAGTAAGTCCTGAGAAGGGAACTTGTTTGGGGCTCCTGAATTACAAAAAGAGTTCAGTGTGGCTGGAGCAGATTGAGCAATGGGGAGAAGGGAGAAGATGAGGTCTGAGAGTAGCAGAGGTCCAAATCACTTGGAGCCTTGTGAAGGACTTCAGTTTTTTCTCTAAGTATGATGGGAAGCCATCAGAGGATTTTGAGCAGGGAAGTAACTAGATCTCTCTTGGATTTTGAAAAGATTACTCTGGCTGCTGAGAGAATAGACTATAGTAGAACAAAGATGGAAGTGGTGAGGCCAGTTAGGAGGCTATTGCAATAATTTAGGTGAAAGATTATAATGACTTAGACCAAGGAGTTGGTGGTAGAGTTGAGACAAGGGGTCAAAGTCCATATGTTTTGAAGGTATAAGGAAGATAATTAGCTAGTGGATTGGATGTAGGGTGCAGAAATCAATGATGATTTTGAGGTTTTGGTTTGAAGGGATGGAATTGCCATTTACTGGTGGGGATGACTGAGGAGGAGGTTGGGGAATAGATAGTCAACAGTTTAGTTTTGGACTTGTTCATCTTAAGAAACTTGGTTGACAAGTGTTGAGTGGGCAGTTGGGTATATGAATTTGGAATTCCGGGGAAAGGTCTAGGTGGAGATAAAAGGTTGGGAGTTGCCAGTGTACAGCTTTTTTATAGCCACGAGATTGGGTGGGATTACCTCATGGGAAGAGTTCCAAGAATTGAGCCAAGGGGTAGTTCAATATTTTGAGGTCTTGAGAGATGTGAAGGAATCAGCCAAAGAAACCTAGAAGAATGGCCAGAGAGATTAGGAAGAAAATTAAGGGCAGGTGGTATCTTAGGAGTCCGGAGAAGAAAGGGTTTCAAGAAGAAAGGAATGATGAACTGGGTCAAATAATACTGATGGAACAAGAAAGTGAGGCCTGAGACGTTATTGTTGGATTTAGCAACAAGGACGTCGTTGGTGATCTTAAAAAGAATGGGAGAAGGCAGAAGTCCTAATGGTGTGGATTCAATAGAGAATGAGAGGAGAGGAACTGGAGACCATGAATGTGGTTAACTCTTTCAGGAATTTTTACTAGAAATGGGAGCATAAACATCAGGCAGTAACTAGAGAAGGATATGGAGTCACGGGAGGCTTTTTTTTTTTTTAAGATAGAAGACAGAATAATACAGTACTGAGGGAAAAAATGATGCTTCTTGAGAGTGGGGGAAGAGGTGCTAGAGGGATATCCATGACAGGGTAAGATTAAGACGCATGGGGGCAAGAGGGAGGATTGTGATATTGGGGCTAAAAGGACTAAATATCATTAAGCAGGATTCTGCTTTTTCTTCTGAGCACTTATTTGCATTTAAATTCATTTCAAACTTATTATACTTTTGATTAGAAGTTAGGAAGGGCAGATAAGAGGCAGTAAAACTTATTGTATATAACAATATTAGCTTGATATAGTAGAAGAGAAGAGATTGAATCTTCTGTGTAAGGTGACATTTTAAAGTGTCTTTGAATGACAATTATCTGTGCTATTCTAGTCCCTTATCAAAATTTATGATTGAGCACAGACTATAAACTTAATCGTTTAAAATTTGTAGTGGGATGAATTTTAGCCTAATTTTAAACATGATCTAGTGTTGAACTTCTTCTCTGCAAAATTTGTTTAATATATATTCTTTACATACAAAGGTTTTAGGTATTTTACAAAAGGTATTTAAAAAGTACTTATTAATCTCCTTTGATTTATTGATTATATTTTAAATTTTACAACCATATCAGAAATCAAAATGATTCATTTTTTTTACTGGCTCTAATTAAAACAGCTACCTGTGAAGTTCTGGAGAGGTGAACAATCTTCAGTTTGCAAAAATCATATGAAGTTTTGTTAGCAAGATAATATTCATCTCTAAAAGCAAAAGTAATTTCATCTACTTCAACTTATGTGTTTTGAGTGTATTTTTTAAGAACAAATCTGTATTTTAAAGATTCAAGCAAATGTGGTTAAGTTTTTGAACTACCTTAGCTACAAGTGTGAAATGTATGTGAGAAACAAACTAAATAGATTTTCAGTCAGCTTAATATGAGGAATCAAACTTGATTTCAGATTTAAATATGTTTTGCATATCTATAATGTGAAAAGTGCAAATTTATATGCCTTTTGCTGCTTATTAAATTATGGAAATAAAATATTTGCTTTTCTTTCTTTTTTTGTTAATTTCAAAGTGGTAGTCAATAAGTTTTCAGAAGAAACATTTTGGTAGTTCTGATGCATATAGTATTTAAACATCACTAGTCTAAAAATAGTTTACTCTTTTTGGGTATTTAATCTCTTTGTGAATCTTATTAACACTGTGGATCCTCTTAGAATTCTTATACACACACAATTTAGCATATAGTATAATGGAGTTGGCAGGCTGGGATCCCTTAGGCATATAGGTTCCCGGGTTTTAAAACCTGCCCTAGAAAGCTTCCTTTTTCTTTAAAACTTTATATGCAAACTTTTTAAAAAGTAAAAATATGCCAGTATTTATTGGAGTTTTTTTTCAGAGAAGAGTAAGTGCTGCAGCTAGTTAAGGGAAGTGAGGTCTAGTGGAAAGGCCAGCTCAGTCAAAGGAGCTGTAAGCTTTTCTCCAGCTTCACTACTGATTATTGTATGACCTTTCGGGAAGTCACTTAACCCCTCAGGCTTTGATTTCCTGTGATTTTTGCAGTCCTTGCAAGAAGTTTTATGAGTAGTTTTATGATATCATGGTAAAATTCTTTATCAGTTAGGGACTGACTCTGCTACTGATTTTTGGAGAAAGTGCCCTGTAGGTAAGATGTATGTCTATTGTGCCTTTTTACTGAATATGATTTTTCAGATGAGTTTATGTGACTGTACTTTCTCAAATGCCATATAAGTAAGTTAAAGTCCTAATTCTATCCTGGTCACTGTGAGTTTCAACATATTTTATATATTTTGGGTATATGCCATTGTTTTTAATATGTGTTAAGATTATCACCTGTAATTCTGTGGCTTGCTTTTTCTTTCCTGGTGGTGTTTCTTGATGAGCAGAAGTTCTTAATTTTAATTTAGTCCAATTTATCAATTGTTTCCTTTTTGTTATATTTTAAAATGGCTTTTTATCCTGATAAGCTGTTTTTATCCCAAGTCATTCATTTAACAAATACTGCAGTGGGAGATGAATGCATAAGAAATTATTCCCAGCATGAAAGAGCTAACAAGAAATGTCTAATAGGGAAAATAAGGGTCCACTCAGTTTAATTCATTTATTTAGTAAATATTTACCGAGCATTTACTATGTGCTTGATACTGTTTTGATTGGTACAGAGCTTTGGAGGTATCTGTAGTATTAAGAATCCACTTTTTAAATTGAGGTATTATCAGCATATCACATATTTTAGGTGTGCAACATAATGATTTGATACATATGTGTATTGCAAAATGATTACCACAATAAATTTAGTTGACATCCAATACCACACAGTTACAGTTTTAATTTTTCTGTGAGAGAATCCACTTTTAATAATCACATCATTGGCATGATTTTTCTTTTGGTTGAGAGTCTAATTTTTGTGATGAAAATTGCCATATGTGGGCTTTTAGAACTTTAGAAAGTATTGCTGCTAAAGAAAAAGCAGGATAAAACAGCAAGTTGACTTTCTTTTGGAAATGACTTAACTTCATGAATTGGGGCCTTTTAAGTTATTTTACTGTATGTTATGATTGTACATGATTAAATAAAAAATTATAATCTAGGTGACATGAAGAGTTTTTGAAATATCCCTTGAATAATGAGGACACTTTTGGAGTAATGCCAGTGAACAGATTAAAGCATAAGGCAGATACTTACAGCGTTAGAGCATGGTATGTGGAGTTTAAAAATTATGGGGAAATTTTAAATTCTTGTTATCTATTTTTTTTAAGTAACAAATAAGTTTGGGGCAGGGAAGAATAAAAAATAAATAGCATAGCCTGACTTGACTTTCCTGACCTTGAAATCAACTTAATGGAATTTGGTTACTCTTAAAAAAATGCAGTTGATGAAAGTATCACTGAGCATTGGGTTGGGATCCCAAAACCTTGGTTTTCTTTCTGGTTCTATCACCGATTAAGTATGTGGCATAGGGAAAGTCAGGTTTGTGATGTGGTTTACAGTCTAAAGTAGTGAGACTTTAAGAATGTGAATGAAAAGTTTGATTAAAAATTATGACTATACATATAAAATGCTGTGAATTCTATAAATCCATTTTAAGATTAATTAAAAAAGGGCCACTTAAGGAGACCAAACTAAAGGCCAGTGATGTTAGCTTATAAATATAAAGCTACAGTGAGGGTCATTTGTTGTGGAGTGTTTATCTGAGGTGCATTTCATTTGTGTGTGTCTTTTAGGAAACCAACTGCTTAACTTTTCCTTGTCTTGAAAAAACTGTGGAAAAGGGAAAAAACTGGAATATTAGAAATTTAACTGTCCTTGAGTACTTTCCTTGTTGTGAAAACTACCTCTTTTTTTTCTTCTTGGGTTTTAAGCTTTGGAGATTTTTGTGTTTTGTTTTTTTCTTCTTAAAATCAGATGGAAATCTTTAAGTCTTTAGCTTTTGATGGCATGTCATAAATCTGTGTTTGTAGTCTAATTCCATTTTCCCCTTCTTCTGTTGTAGGGAGCAAGAAACCTGAAAGAGAGCCAGTTTTCCCAAAATTGGTAAGTAATTTTACCAGGCAGGCATAGTATGCTTGATGCTAGTCTGTTAATAATTCAGGTGTTCAGTGTCTTTTTTTTTCTCAAAAAAACCGTCCCAACCCCAAATGAGGCTTTGCTGTTTGCCCTGAGTGAAAGTGAATTTTTGTCTAATTTCACATAGCCATATCTTAAATACATTCGTGTTTCTAATAATAATGCTAGGCTTGCATGTTCCTGCATTCGATAACCTGTTAAAATGTAAAGGTCCCTTTTGCCAGAATGTCCTTAATGCAGTAGTTAGAGCTGAAAATTCAAGTCAGGATATTTGAAAGTTAAGGTACCCATTGTGTTTTGTATTACTTAATATGCTGTAAAATTTGATGGCCTTAGTATATGTGCAAAGTGGCTAGGTTAATTTGTCTATGGGAAACTTGACTTTGAAATTTGGGACTCTTAAGCATTTATAGTCTTAAATTTAATGTTGGCTTTGCTTCATGTCTGATATTACATTTTTAGTGTCTGTTGTTTTGTATAGTTCTTAAAGAGGAAAAACATAGAGAAATAGAAAAAAAAATAGAGAAATAGCAGTGTGGGACATAAAGGCAAATACATTTTCCCCCTAATATTTACTTTAATATCTTCTTTAGCAATGTATAAATCATCACACTTAATCATTTTTTGAATATCTAATTCAAGATCATTGATTGCACAGGGCAGTCCAGTGAATAAGGATCAAACAATATTAACCTTATTTAAAGAGAATGTATTACGATAAAAAATTAAACAGGATAGCCGGAGTAGAGTAGTCCTGTAATGTAAGGCTACTTACTCCTCTGTGTTTTTGTTTCTGTTTTTAAATTCTCTCTCTCAAATAGTAATTAACTTAGTGGGTGTTGTAGATATTTGGTTAAGGCTTCTTTTTGATTACTTATGTTCCTAAAGGTGTCTCTTTTTACTGTTTAGGGATTGGTCTTTGAACAAAGGGAGACGTTTGAACCAGTTAACCTTGCATTTTACTGCCTTTTTATTCTACTTGCCTTTCTCTTATGGAACCTTTTAAAATAAATAATCAACACCCTATAGCCCTTTGAGATGTGATGGAATCATAGAAGCTTAGAGAAGGGACCTAAGGGCCTTCTCTTTCGGCCTTTTACCAGTGTGGCAATTTCTTCTCTTGTATCCCTATTAGATTGTTATTCAGGTACATATTGAATACTACATTTAAAAAAGTGTAGCTCGTTATGTTCTATAATGTATTCTGAGGAACTCTAGTTCCTCAGAAATTAATAAATATTACTGAGGTGGGGTGTGAGTGGGAAAATGTTCTATGGTCAAATAATTTGGGAAATGCTGCATTAAACAAAGTTAAACAGGTTTCTTTACTGCAGGACTTCTCAGAACCTTTAATATGCTAATATGCATTGTGAATGTCCAAGAGGGGGATATGGTATGCAGCATTCTTGAATACTTCTAATGACAGGGAGCCCACTACCTCATAAGGTAACCCATTCCTTTTTTGTACAACTCTAATCCTTAGCTTTTCCTTAAATTGATCTGAAATATATCTCCCGTAATTTCCACTTTTTATTAAGTACTTATTGATTATGCCATGACCACCACAACCTTTTGTGTTAACCTTTGTGTAGTAAATATTTATATGATTCTGATCAGGCTTATCTGGACTATTTTTATCATTAAATAAAATTCTGGTAAATGTGGCAGCCAATTCTAAAATCTCTGCCTCATTGTCATAATGCTCTTATACACTACTCTCTAGCCTCCTTCACTCTGAATTTCTGTGAGTTTTTATTTTTTATTTTTTTTATTTTGGTGTTATTAATGTACAATTATATGAGCAACATTATGGTTAGTAGACTCCCCCTATTATCAAGTCCCCCCCACATACCCCATTACAGTCACTGTCCATCAGCGTAGTAAGATGCTATAGAATCATTACTTGTCTTCTCTGAGCTTTTCTGCCTTCCCCATGTCCTCCCCACTACATTATGTGTGCTAATCGTAATGCCCCTTTTTCCCCCTTATCTCTCCCTTCCCACCCATCCTCCCCAGTCCCTTTCCGTTTGGTAACTGTTAGTCCATTCTTGGGTTCTGTGAGTCTGCTGCTGTTTTGTTCCTTCAGTTTTTTCTTTGTTCTTATACTCCACAGATGAGTGAAATCATTTGATACTTGTCTTTCTCCGGCTGGCTTATTTCACTGAGCATAATACTCTCTAGTTCCTTCCATGTTGTTGCAAATGGTAGGATTTGTTTTCTTCTTATGGCTGAATAGTATTCCATTGTGTATATGTACCACATCTTCTTTATCCATTCATCTACTGATGAACACTTAGGTTGCTTCCATTTCTTAGCTATTGTAAATACTGCTGCGATAAACATAGGGGTGCATATGTCTTTTTCAAACAGGGTTCCTGCATTCTTAGGGTAAATTCCAAGGAGTGGATTTCTATGAGTTTTTAAATTTACTTCAATGTTCTTGTTTTTGGGTATAGGTGGGATGATTTTAGTAGATATGCTTGATTTCTCTAAAGAAAGATGGGATACAGAAGAGCGTGTGTGTGTCAACTAGGCCTGGGCCCAGGAAGCTGAGGTGGAAACTGTACATTAGAATAAACACTGTGGGTAGGGAAAGGTGCAAGACACTGTAGCAGACCTGTGAAGGGGATGTTACTGTGGGGAAACCCTGACTGGACCCAGAATACCACACCCTTGTGTTGTAATGGAAGGACCTGTGTAGGTATTCCTTTTTTGTCCTCTTTAAACAAGCACCTGACCCTCCCTGGACAACCTCCCCCACCCCAAGAAAAAAACAGAGAAGGGAAAAAAATATGTTTCATACTCAAATACATTCAGATACCATTAATCTAATTATTTGTGTTTTTGTGTGTATTAATTTAATGACTAGAAAACATCATTCCCACTAGCCAAGATGATTTTTGTACAACTATAGTACCAGGATTCGAGCATAGTAACCTTGCCAGATTCAAAGGGTAGCATCTAAAATCAGGTTTGCTAAGCTTTTGTGCAGTTGCATTTTCTGTTGACCTGTGGAGTGTCAGCAGAAATATCAGCATGAAAATAAGAAAACAAACGTTACATATTTTTAATGTCATTTTTATTGATTAATGTTAGTACATGTTTTCAATAAATGCTATTAAAAGAATTTCATTTTTTTTTTAGCATCTGTGATAATCTTTAGCACTATTATGTTAAAAGATGCTACTTTAAAGGCATTATCTCCTAGCATGTTAGATACATAGTGAGAAATAATGATTTGTACAAATTGAAAGCTGGTATTTTAGTATTAGGCACATGTCAAGTAAGGATACATAGATCTGTCAAGACTTTCTACTTTTTCATGTTTAAAAAAATTAATTAAACCTACTCTAAACATTATTCTGAGAATATAGATCAAAAATGTAGTCTTACACCATGTAAATTGATGGTATAGAGAACACAGCTATCCATTTTTAGGGAATTCAGACTGGGGCTTATACAGTGTATTACAGACTTATTGTTAGTTAAAGAAATTTGATTGATTTGAGTTTTGTTTGGAAAAAGGTTTATGTCAATTCAGTAACAGTGTTTCTTAGCAATAAATTCAGAGTTAAGCATTACTGTGTTAGAATCATAATGAAACACTTAGAGGTCACATATCTGCAAGCAGATCATACCCAGAAAAATAGTTAGAGGCCTTTTTCTTAGAGAATTTGAAAATAGGAAAGCCTACGGTCTTTTCAGCAATATACTATGTTGAGAAGTTTATAAAAGAGTGTTAGGTATATTAAGAATAGCATAGATCTTTACAGTTACAAAGGGCTTTTCATAGAACTTCAATTTATTTAAACCTCATAACAGTTTTAGGAAGTAGGTGATACTGTTCCCTTTTTTCTGATTTATAAGCAAACAAACATTAATGAAACCCTGAAGTTGAGAGTGGTCACACAACAAACAGGTGGAATAGGTTTGTGTTGGTTTTTTTGGGGGGATAGTGAATGTGCTTTCTAGACATCACAGCTGCCTTTTTTAGTGGGATTTGATTGTTATTTTTGTTCAGTTAGTTTGTAGAGTTTTTATTTATATTTTTGGCCTTTTGTTATTTGAAGGTGAGAGGCCAGTAGGTGCCCCAGTGGTTTGACATGTACAGTGCCGAAGATAACAAATGTTGGTATTTTGGGCTACTCAGCTGCCCACTTTGATGGTAGTATTTAGAGCTGCTGGGTGGAAAGGCATTGTACTTCAATAAAGTAAGTCTGTTACTATTTTGTGAGTCTGCTTATGTTTACCTTGTAGCACTGATTTGTTTTGTATAGCTTATTAGAATTGGTGAAAATGTGAAAAATCATCTTTTTACAAATGTAGCACATAATGCCTTCTTTATGGTGTTATAAACTGCTCCTAAATGGTCTTCATATGACGGCTGTGTGAGTTGTCTAAGTCCCCCAAATATTTTTTAAATGACTCAACTTGTGCTTGTCTTGATTTTGTAAGCTGTAAATATGTGTATATAGTTTTTTAAGGCAGAGATGAATCTCTTAAAGTTATTAGCCAGAAGGAGTCCTTTTTGAAGGATACCTGGTGAATCTGTTAATCCTTCATAGGTTTTTCTGTAACAAGTCACTACCTTTTTTAATTCTTCTGTTTTATTTTGAAATAAAATGAGGAATTGGTGTTTAGAGTCCTTGCCAAGTAAAATATTTTGTAGTTCTTTCTTAGTAATTTGTGAGCACTGTAACTATATAAATTATGTTAACTCTTTGTTGTGTATAAGTTCTCCATGTTCTTAACCTGCTGTTTGTTTCCAGAGTTAAGATGAGTTGAACTATGATGTTGTATGTTACTATCAGTAAATTATGTTTTGTGTTAACTACCAGTAAAATAAAATATGGCCTTTCTGTTGTTGAAAATACCTCTAACTTCAAGGTGATTCGTAATTTGACAAAAATTATAAGCAGTCATTTTTGGACACATTTTCTGATTAAAACCTTGCAAAAATTAAAACTAATAAGTACTGTTTTCAGGAAGGTCTTTAGTACATTAAGTCAAGAATTAATGTAGGGAGATTATTTTAGTATTTAAAATTTAAGTGACTGTGTAGTTTTAACATTTGCTGTTGTATGTAGAATAAATTTACATGGCAACAAAAACCTTGGTATAAGTTAGTAACATAATGATTCTGATATGTATTTATTTATTATAGTTCCAAAAGTTTTCTAAGATAATAAGCAGCTAAAAAATACTTTAGGAATTTTGTTTGTTCATCAAAATGTGTCTCCCTTTCCACATTCTGTCCCCTAAACATGCTACTTTTATGAAATTTTTTGGTGGACAATATTGTACAATTTACTCTTCCCTAGCCTTCACAAATCTAAGTTTGAAGTAGTTTTACACTTGAAATTATTGTTTTTTAGGTTGAGTATTTTGATATTATATAACATCGTACATAAACCCTAGGGGGGATTTTGCCAGTGATATTTTAAGCCTAGTGAGATTAAGCAAATATAATGAAAACTAATATTCATAAGAATACCTTCTGTAGCTAATGATTCCATTATCACTCTGTTAATTCAGGTTTTAAGATAACTTAGGTGACTGTGGACTTGATCCATAGATAAATAATTCTTAGAGAGTGTAAAAGATTATGAATCTTATTGAATTGAAGAGTGGTGGTTTTTCTGGCTTTCTGATTGTTCCTTGCCTCACTTTGTAAGAATGCTGAAAAGCTGCTCTATCTACAAGTTTTATAGGTACAAACAAAGAGAAAGAAGTAAAGTTTAAACTTATTTAGGCAAAAGCAAACTTTTGCTTTGGGAGAGTACCTAATCATGTCAAAGGGCACATTCAAGAAAAAAGAAGGGAATTAAAAGAGAAATAAGCTATTGCATAATTTGAATTGCAGGTGTGATGAACAGAGCAGAATAAGAAGGTTCACATTCACAAATCTAGGCTTTTGACATTATCTCCACATGCAGTTAATACACACAGCCAGGGGAGATGCACTGGCAAGCTTGAAAAGAAGATGGTGTTCATTGTAAAGCTGGAAATGTCTGTTCCATTCTAGACCACCTCATCTGTTGTGCATGATAGATTTATTTTTTTAATATCCCTGTCATAATTTTGTGGAGGCACAGTTACATTGCATTGTATTTTATGTTAAGTATTAATTTGTTAAATGTAAACCTTTAAATTATACCAGAATTTTTCCGTTTTGAATTTATTTTTTTTAAGTAGAGTAAGAGTCCATCCAAATTAAAGTACTCTGGCCTTCTTTAACCTCTGAGAGACCCTGAACTCTCTAGTTCACTCTGTGATGTTTAAAAATGTATGACCCTGTTTGTTACGTGTCTCTTTCTAAGGGCACTCTCCCTCCTAGACTCCCAACTCACCTAAAGCAGAAGTGTTCTTATTCAGCTTTGTATCCTCAGACTGCAGTGTGAAGCATGGTGTTGAGTATGTAGTAGGTGCTCAGGTGTTTTCATGACCAGATAAAACACATTTTTTTTTGTCATTTCTTATTTCAGGTGTTCTGTAGAGGAATGCTCAAAGAATAAAACCCAGAATGTTCTGGTACCAAGTCAGTGTAAAACTTCATTTTGGAAAGCAATCTGTTTGGGAAATTTCTTGCCCTCTATTAGAAAATGAATATCCGACTAATATAATTTTTTATTTAACATGAATATTTCCTTTATACCCAATATAATGGTCCAAAATATTTTATGATCTCTACAGCTGCAGTGAGAAGAAGAATTTGTTTTAAACAGAGGCTGAAGAAACTATAGAATTAGTAGACAAGAGAAAGTGGAGAAGGTAGAGGATGGAGTTGCAGACTCTACAGGAGGCTCTTAAAGTGGAAATTCAGGTTCACCAGGTATGTTGAATTGGCTTCTCCCACATCATGTTATTAAGTAATGGCTAAGATTAGTAAAAAGGCCCATCTCTGATTTTCAGTGTAGTTTTTAATTGTCTTTTAGACAATTGTCAGAGTCATGTCATTTGCCTCTTATCACTGCTCAACAAACTCATTGATAATAAGAACTGTAATATAATATTCCTGAGTTCCTTCCAGAGGAAAGAACTGAAAATATTTTTTTCATATACCAAAGGTGTTTTTAAAAAAAAACTGGTTTTTTTTGTATTTTGGTTAATTTGAAGAACTTTGTTCATGTGACTTGTGTATTTTCAATAATGAGACATGTTTCACTTGACTACCATGTATACTGAAGTTCTTGGTTATAATTCAGCTTAATGGCTTAATACCAATCTTTAGTAAAGAAAATGTGATTGCTTTCATAGATGTTTAAGTTTCAGATTTTACAATTCTTACATTTTACCTCAGATACCTAGGTAAATAAACCTTTAAAAAAATATAAATTTAAATATTAATAATTATAAAATAATTGTGTTAATAAATATGTATTAAGTATGTATATTTTATTTAATAAAACCATAACTAAGACAAAAAGCTATTCTTAAATAACTAAATCATTAACATTATTATGTAAACAGAGTATCACTGTTTTATATCTGTTTTCTAGATGTTAGCTGGATGTGGTTCTAGTTTCAAGACACACACACACACTTACAAACACGTACAATCCTTGGAAATCAAAAGCGATAAAATGACAATGAATTGACTACTTTTTAGTGTTTGGGATGTAGGAATAGAGAGAGGAAGGGAACTGTTTTTTAAATGTGTTTGCTCTTAGGTATGGTTCCCCTTGTTTTATTTGAATTGTCGAATGTAAGGTTAATTTCTGAAATTGTTGGAGGAATACCTTGGGCTTTTGATAACTACCAAATTTGCAAGTTGGTCAGAATTATGGTGGGTGAGAACTTATAGGAAAGCTTCAAAGCGCCTATATCTACTTTTTATCTGTATGTTTGGAAATCCCTGCTGCTGCTTTAGATCTTGTTAAAATCTTGTTTTGCGTAGTCTTACAGTTTGCCATGTACAGGCAGGCTTCTGTAGGTGAAGTGTGTTTTATTTTTATGGGAACTTTTAAGAAATTTAGTATGTAGTAAGTTAAGCACATCTTATTTTAGTTGGCCTTGCTTCTGGTACTAATTGAGAATAAAAATCTGTTTATAAAAACAAGCTTGTCTTTTTCCTAGACCTAAGTATTTTAACACAGAGGCGTATTGAGTAGCCAATTTGGCTAAATGGCAAATGGTAACAGTTCACAGTTTGTTCAAAGCTGACATCATCGTAGAACAAATTTCTGGAGAACAATTATCAGTCTGAAAGTTGTGTGGATCAAAGACAATTTGATGAAATTGTATGTATTTTTGGAGATACTTCTCTTCTCAAAAAATTTTGAGATGGCAAAGTTAACGTTCTGCTTTTGGTTCATCCTCACAAGGTATGAACAAGTCCCAGATAAGACTTTCATGAAAGACTTATGACCTAAGTTGAACTAAATTACTAAAAATTAGAGTTCTCAAATATTATTTTGTTTCATATTTTTAACTCAAGCATACCGATTTTATAAAAATTATAATTATGAAAAATTTTAATGTTGATTCTGTTTAAAAATCTAATTTAAGTTTTATAGTTAGATTTGTTGACTCAAAAGCAGTATAGTATTCTTCCTAAAGTTATTCCACTCTCTTAATATTCACATTAACTTTCTATTTCCCTGTATATTTAACATTTATTTTTTAACATAAAATTAATAGCTTTATTTATTCACTCTTAATTATATTCATTCATTTGCACATTTGTTTGTGTAGTAATGAACATTTCCTTATATTTTGTGATATAATTAATATGTAATGTTTTGAATAATGTTTATTTATGTTGATTGATAGTATTTTAATATATACAGCATATATTTTCACTACAGTTACACTTAGAATAATTAACTATTTTTGAGAAAATAATTTAAATATTAACAGTAAATCCAAGTGGCTTGCCTTGTTTTTATTTCTGTTGTTATTCTGATTAGACATGTGGTAACCTACCAAGTCTAGGATGCCAGAAATGACATCAAAGTAGGCACTGGCTATTAGGCTAGAGGCCAAAGGCAGATCATATATTTGACTAAATATTGGGGTAAAAGGCACCCCTTTGTGCATTTCTTGTTAAGAATTGAAATTAGGGCTGAAATTGAGCTTATTACATAGAAAGCATATTATGAAACTACCTGATTTTGTGGTGGTGGTGGTATATTTTTGTTCTTTATGGACAGGGACATGGTTAAGAAAGTAGCAGTTAACATACAGTTGATGTTGAATAAATATTTAAATAACAGTGGCCTGTAGTGGGCATCTCATCTTTTTTGAGAAAATGTCTTTTTGATTATTCCTGTGTGGATTTGATGGAAGCCTTATTTAAACTTTGGAGTATTTACTCTGCATGAATGTAATATAGTATAAAGCAAAGGTTAGCAAGAGGTTAGAGGTTTTTCTGTAAAGGGCCACATAGTAAAATATTCTATACTTTGCAAGTCACTATTGTCTCTTGCAACTACTCCATACAGAGGAAGTAGCTGTAGAATTATATAAATGAATGGTTGTGGTGGTGTCTGTATAAAATTTTATTTATAAAAACAGGTGGTAGGCCAGATTTGCCTGTGGGCTGTAGTTTGCCAACCCTTGCCATAAAGTATATCCTCATGAAAAATTGCTGCATTCTTGCAATAGAAAGTAATTTAGCTTTGATAATACAAGTCAGTTTAAAGTCACTAGGGATTTGGATGGTCTAGTTAATAAGTTGCCCACCTTGTCTTGTCCTGCTTCTGATTGTCTAAAATGCAGCTTGACTACTTATAGCTAGAAAAATTGGTTTATTTATTATCAGTGTGATTATCAGTCCATTTTTAAATTCCAGTGTCTTGGAAAAAAACCTTTTTCAGATTTAAAAAGTCAACTTTAGAATAGTGGCTAAGTCTCCGGTAATCAGATCAAAAAGGAAAACCAAGGGCTTTTTTCAGTGAAGCCTGTGGGTAGCCTTTAGGCTGCATTGGTAAAAATGTTTATGTATGAAACCTTGTGTTTCCGTTCTACTGAGCTCTTGGAATATGTATTATTACTATACTGCAGATTAAGACCAGGATGTACAAGAGAGTACTGTTTCATGTGAAATAGACTATAGTAACATATACTTTATGCATTTGGAGGTTACAAACTCAGCTATCCAGAATGTATCTTAGCACCTGAAGTAAGACTTTTGACCAACTAGAGTAAATGTCAGAAGTCATTCACCAAAGATCATACGTTTTATTCAAGGGGAATTTCTTAGGTTATCATCTTAAAATTAGTTCACTGAGTGTATCACGCAATAGATCAGAAACAGCAAATTTGAAGTGGGGTTTAGGGGCTGTTAGAGACATAATAATAGTAGCAAAATTTGCTAGCTGACAGCTTGGCTTTAAGGAATAGACTGAAAAACTACAATGCAAACACAAGAACTCTAATTAGCAGTTTTGGTCCTTTCTTGTAAGGACCTTAGGGTATTTATAGAATAGTGTATTAATTGATGTATATTAATTATGCCTCTTAGTGTCAATAAAAGCTTTTTTTCCTTATATTTAAGAAAGGAGGTAAGTATATCATATATTTTAGAAAGATTTTATTTTATGACTAAAAATTTTAAAGTGCCTTGTCACCCAAAGAGAGGCACAGATTTTTCAGTTATATGAAAAATTCATATGGGAAACAGCTTATTCCCAGATGCTTTTAAGAATCAGCCTTTTGATACACCTTTATCCTTCAAATTCTTCTGTCCCTGGTTATTGTTATTTTTGGCTTTTGTTACTGATGCTTTTAGAAGTTGGATTAGGTCAAAAGACATCCATTTTTCTTTGTTTTTCATTTGTTTGGATTCCTGATTGCCCTAGCAGAGGTCCTTCTCATGAAGTATTCTTGTAGTACTCTCCTTCCAGAGGAATCCAGGTAGTTAGAGTTTTGTATTAGTGTTTCTTCACTTCCTTACTCTCCAATTATGAGGATCACTACTCTGTTGAGTACATCCTGCCTTCCCCTCAACAGAGAAGATAGTAGCAATGTCATATCTGACACTAGGCTCCTTCTGTAATAAGAACGAAACTAACAGACTTACCAAATCTGTACTTTGATGTATACAGACAGGCCTGTTTTATAGGGGACAGCTTCTTTCCAGGCCTTGTTTGGGACTCTAGACAATGACAACACTTTAAAGAGATGTTTGGCTTTTAGAGCATCCAGCTTGTTTAAGCTACACTTTGAGAGCTCCTCTCCCCCCATCCCATCTCCAGATTTGTTAAAAAACAGAAGCTTTTCATTTCAAATATAAAGTGATAGTTTGATTTTTCTTTTTAAAATAAGGGGAGTGCCTCATTATCCTTTTATATGGATCACAGAAGCTTTTTTGTCTGTTTGTGGTGGTGCTAATTTTTTTGTGTGGGGATTTAATATTCTAGAGTTTGGGAGCCAAACCTGATTAGCTGTAGTGAGTTAATATGTAAGACTGATGGATTTTTTTCTCTCTTTATTACCAGAAACTGGTTGCTCAAATGAAGCAGGATCCACAGGTAAAATACTACTTTTATTCATTTAATTTATAAATAAAAGTATTTTAAATAAGATGACCATAAAATGCTAAAATATAGACCAATACTTAAGTTTTAAAAACCATTTCATTTCTAACAGCAGTTATTTGTAGCACCTTAGTCTTCATTTTTTCAGGGTTTAGAGAAATCCATTCAGTTATAACATAACCATCATTTCATCTTTGTTACTGTTATTTTGCTTTTATGTTAATTGCTCTGAGTACTTCAGGGAAAAAATTGTGAGTTAATACTCTTCATATAGTTTAAGTTTCATTTTCATAAGCCACTTATTCAGAATCAGATTTTATGAGGCTTTCTATAGTCTCAAAATTATCAAATATGGCCCAGATCATTCTTATTTTCTCACAATTTATAGTATAGATACAGTACAGAACATTTAAATATTTAATTCCACTATGCTCAGGGTAAGAATTTTAGAGTGATTTTTAAAAAGCCTTTAAATTTTTTTTAGTTTTGAAAGGGCATTTAAAGAGGGTTTAAAGGTATCAAAATAATAATCCAGCAAGTGTTACCTTTTCTTTTAATTCTCATGGTTTTTGACTTGGCATTTTATTCTCTATTCTTGAGAAAATTTTCTAAAATGTTACTTACTGTCTTTGATGATTATATTTATTGTTCAGGCAGTGTCTCCTTTGCAGCCATTAGACAGTGGGTCACAGATATGGAAAGTATTTATCAGGCTTAGGATTTCTGCCTTGCATTTGTTTACTTACAATCTGTTCACAGAACACCTAGACCCATTGATAGTATATATATAATATTTAGTTAACTAAACATACCATACATGCTTCTTGTTAAGTGAAATAAATCCTTGAGATGAAGAAAGGTACCTCGACAGATTGATTTTTGGAAATGGGAAATATATTCATTTCTATAAATTTAACACCTACTGGCCTGACTATTGTGTTTTAACATAATCCATTGACTCTGAGAGCTAGCATTGATAGCCCACACTTAACTCCTGTTTGATAGTTCCCCTTCTTTGAGAACCTTCTCCATTTTTATTTATTATATATTATAACTTAAATTAGATTTAGGGAGCCAAGAAGCAGTAGACCTTAGATTAATAGATTCTCTTATATTTAATATGGTAACCTACATTAGCAGCAGCTGAAATATTATTTGAAAAATTTAGCATTTTTGATGTAGCATTCTGATATAGCTGATTAAGATGTTATAGAGCAGTCTTAATGCAAAAAATCTGTGGAGACAGTAAGATGTTGGACAGTCTTATGGGTGACCTCATTAAAAGGCCTTGCATCAAGTACACTTACAAAAAAACCAGTTGGAGCAAAACAAGGGGCAGGGGAAGGAATATATGTGCCCCGACCCAGGCAGAAGACCAGTCGGTGAATCTTGAAAGAATTACATGTGAAACAGTGTAGAAAACATTAGTTTTTCACTAGGTGTGTTCAGTCTGCTAGTAGGCTATCTTGCTGCCTTAAGCATTTGAAAACTTTTAAGTTTGGATTTTTCTCACTTGAGTAAAAGGCGAACATGCACAGTGTATCTCATCTAAAATAGTTTTCTTTTCTGATTCCTAGAATTTTACAATTGAGAAAATGCCCTGGTAGTCATTGTGTTAAAGTGAATGATATAGTGTTAAGGCATTTGCAGCATTGACAGCTTTTCAGATCTAGGCTAAAATAACAAATGTACTCTACTAAATAAAGGGGTGGGCAAGTAGAGAAAAACCTCTTATCTTTTTTGATAATGCTGTTAAGTATGCAGTGTATGCATACTTTTAACTTCCATTTTCCTGCTTTTGTCTGATTAGTGGAGCTTTAGATTTTGTCAACTGATATTTTCTATAAAGAATAACAATATTTTAGTAGAAAGGAGTACTATTACAAGGCAAGATGCTCAAACATAAAACTTCTTGTAATTTAAAACAGATCCAAAGTGACTGCCTCTGTTTTAGTGTTAGGAGCCCACATTTAGGATCTATGCATTAGGTGGTTGTAATATGACTACAATTTAATGCATGACAGATTTGATTGGCTAAATGCTTAAGGCTGCTTCATCATTTGTAATACACAGTATGCATAAAGTCTTCTTGCTACTATTCTGTTAACAAATGAAATATCTTTCTCACAGATATTTTTTCTTTCCAATCAGAATGCTGATTTAAAGAAACAGCTTCATGAACTCCAAGCCAAAATCACAGCTTTGAGTGAGAAACAGGTAGGGGAAAAAGCGGGGGGACATATTTTTAACATTGTGTTCTAAAGATATATCTGCTCGAGGCTTCTAGGAGAACTGCTATTTTTCCTCATGTGTGAAAATAAGTGTGGGCAGCCAGACTCAGTTTTAATTTTGTTTGAGCTCTGTTTATCTATTTTTATTTTTGGTTGAAATCAGTCTCTAGAGTATATGGGTATATGTTCCTGGCAAATATCTAAAAGCAATGTAGAAGGCTGCTGTTAACTGTGCTAATTAAACTCTATAGTTTACCCATAGGGGGAAGGGGTAAAGAAACGTAGTGGGAGTATGTGATAGAGAATCTTGTAGCTGCTAGATGTGCCTCGTTACCTGTTTTAAAGGCTTGAAATGACATTTAACTTACTGTGGAAAGAATGGTTGTAAATAGATGCTCTAGATGGAGGTCTTCTGTTCTGATTATTGTCATACCTTTGTTACTCTTTATTAGATATTGACCTACTATTATGTGAAGAAGCTATAGTGGAACCTTGTTAGGTTTATTCTATATAGGGCAAAAGAAGAGCATTTTGTTTTTTTTTCCAAGGACGTCTGAGAAGTATTCTTCGGAATTTCTTGTCATGATCCCCACTTCACCAATTCAGGCAGCTCCTGCCACCAGGTGGAGTGTGACAATTGATAGAGCTATAAAGAAATGTCTATGGTAATCTGACAAAACATTCCTTTTCTTGTTCTTCCCACTCTTCCCCCTCTGGTTAAAAGGAGCGGGTTTTCTATCTTGGATTAGGTGAGTGTGTGAACCAAAAGAATAAGGTGATTTGTAATTGTTAGTTCATGCTAGTGACATCTTTACTGAATATTTTTGATTAGTTTTCAATAATTTACTTTTATGTGACTTTTAAAACTTTTTTTAGTGAAATAATAGTAATGAGAATAATTAATCCCTGGAGATTTCGGATTGTGTTTGTATTGTTTATTGGATAGTGTTTTCAATTTAAGTAAAGAGAGGAAGTTTGAGAAGTATGTGGAATACATAGGAATTGTTAGTGTTTCAGAACAGAATCCTTTTCCAAGCTAAGTAAACAATTGCTCCCCCCTCCAACTTCTGCCTCTATAGTCCCCCATTTTGTCTTCTCAGACAGGATGTATTTTAGATTGGGAAGGGCCAAACTATATAGAGGAGGTGGCATGGTGAAGAACAATTTGTAAGGAAAAGTACAAACAGAGTTTTTTAATATGTATTTGGCTGTGAAAGTGATTCAGTTCTCTTAAGTCACAAGTGAAATTAGTGAGAATTCTCTTAGTGCTGAGCCTCCTCGTAGTTTCAGGGTTAGTTTGACAAGATGCCAATGAGGATGAGTCACTTTTGCTGAAAAATTCACGTGTTCCAGCAGGGAAAGAAAGGTGAAAACTGATTAATAGAGTAAGAGGTGAGACTGCTGTCACAAAGTTAAGACAACCTAAGGCTGCGTTTGGGGACAGTGGGGCAATTAGAATTTTTTTCATATATTTGAAATTTCTGTTTGTGAGGACTGATGTAAAGATTTGTAACCATTATTTCTGTGTGTAATATATGTCTATTACTATTTCTGTAACTTTTTATTCTTTGATTTTTTTTCTACTAGGGACCGCAATAGAAAATTGGAACCATTTATATTTAGTAAGACATTTCATCAAGTGGCAAACTGTCATCTTACTAAGTTTGGATTTTAGAAACTGGAGTTTGAAAAAAGTGGATCTAGTAATTTTTATCAGGAAAACCTTAGGCATTTATAGTAAAGAAAACTAGAGTCAGAAACTGAAATGCAATCTTGCAATTTAAAAAATATTTGCTTACTGTTAAAACAACATTTTTGATAGAACAGAAAATACATCATTTTTAGGTAAGATAGTACTTGAAGGAACACAGCTATAAAGGTCAAAAGCTGGTCCTTCCTCAGACTTAATTCCAACATGAAGCACTGATATTTAATTTAAAATAGTTCGATTTTAGAACAAACTCCTAATGCTGAATGCTCAGCTTTATTATTTTCCTTTTCAAAAGATCCACCTAGCCTCTGGCAAAACTTACTGATTTTCCCTCTACTTCAATAACTAAAATCTGAATTACCGTACTCACATGACTAATATTTAATTTAACCTTAAATTTCTTGTTGTGAGAAAATACAGTAAAGTTCTAAGAATGTCATATTCCAGAATTAACAACTAGGTCTATGTCATTGTTTCCATTGTTTTTCTATAATAACTTTTTTGTATATCCTCTTGAAAATTTAATTGTGCAATAGATGGATACATTCTCTTTTTTTGCCTTAAAAGAAACAGAACATTGCAGGTAGTCATTAATTCTTATAGTAGGCACTTACTTGTTCTTATTTGTTATTGCTACTTGAGTCTTTGCTTACTCAGTTTCGTCCTCAAGACTTATTACAAAATGGTATGCTCCATTTGGGAGAATATGGTTTTTACTGAGCATCCTTTAGGTCTAAAACTCAGTGAATTTCACTCGTTTTTTGGTTAGAATGTCCCTGTGTTTTCAAACTGTGGCTTGAGATTTCTCAGTAGAAACCCCTTCATGGCAGATTGTGAAATCATCTTCTTGAACCACAGGACTTTAATTTGTAGTTGACAGTTTTAACTCAGGAAATGCCCAGACTTGATTGGCTAAATAAATTATATATTATATATCCATTAAAAATCATGGTTTAAGAAATATTTTAATGACATAGGATTGTGTCCATGATAAAATAAGTGAAAAAGCACATGCACCTTGATAAGCATTTACAATCTCATTTTTGTGTGTTTTATGTATATATTGCATGTAGGCATGTAAATGTGTAAAAAAACCACATATGTAAAATGTTGGAAGGTGATGAATTTACAAGGTGGTTTATTTTTTCTTTATACTTTTATGTATATTTGCTAAATTCTCCACAATAAATATGTTCCCTTTTTATAATCAGAAATAAACAAGAGGCACTATTTAAAAAAATTAACATGGAACTCTTTTGTCTGTTCCATGGATAGTTAGCATTTAAATATCTAATGACAGTCTCCTCATTATATGTAAACCACTCTAATCAGAGAATCCAACAATTTTAAACACTAGTAATACTGAAGTGTGGAAGCAACTATTAATTCCTTTAACAGGATTTATCCCATCATTTTTGACATGCATATGTGGTTTTTTTGTCAGAATTGGAGGTTTGGATATATGAGCCCACACCCTTTGATGCTTTAGTGCTCTGCTTTCATTTGAATTCATTGTAGAAGCAATCTTAACATTCCAAAGTTTGTTGTTTGTCCTCCTTGTGATTCAGGCTTAAGCCCTAGTAGTTACATCTTTGATCTACCCACCCTGAGCAGTTTGCCGTCCCATCTCCCTTCCTCAGGCTTCAGGTCACAGCTTAAATGTCACTTTTTCAGAGGACCTATCCTTGAAACCCCTTTCTCCTGTCAAAATCAACTATTTTTCTATTACAGTCTCATTGAACCCTTCATTTTTCCTTCATAGCTATTCCATTTAGGATTAGGATTAGATGGGAATGACTGAAAGCCCAGAATGAAAATTGCTTAAACAAGGTATAATTTTGTTTCTTTCTCATGTAAAAGCTTTGTAGGGATGCTAGACCTGGTGATAATGGTTCTACAGTCAGGCAACCTAGGCTTGTCCTATTCTGTTCCATTCTCAGCATGAAGCTTCCACATGATAGTTTAAAATAGCTGCTCCATCTGGTAAGAAGAGGGAAAAGCAACAATGCAAGCCCGTTATTTTTAAGGATGTTTACAGGAAGTTGCAGGCACCACTTCCAGCCAGATCCTGTTAGTCAGAACTTAGTCATGTGGGCCGCAACCAGGAGCAAGGAAGGTTGGGAAGTGTAGTCTGTTCCAGGTGGCCATGGGTAGATAAAATTCAAGGATTCTGGTACTGAGTAAGAAGGGGGAAATACATATGGGGAATAATTGACAGTTTCTGCCACAGTAAGCTTACCAAAATTTGTAATTACATGTATGTAATTATTATGTTACTAGACTCATTTCAAGAAGTCAGGGAAGATGTTTGCTTTTTTACTTCTGTATTCCATGTATAATATTTGGTTTTCTGTTTAGCATAAAATAATATTTAGCATTTATATTTATATTTCTTAAATGAATTATTTTATCCACCAGAGCCTTTTCTCTGCTTGTGGATAATTTACTTTTAAACAGTGCCTTTTACTTTTTATGATTTTAAAGTATTATGAACATATTCTTACATTTTTGAGAGTTTTTTAAAAACATGATTAATAGTTTCATATATTGGTCTGGCTAGATAATAACTTAATTAAGTATTTCTCTGTTATTAGATGATATCATAGGATATTTCCAGATTTTTGATATTATAAATATTACTATGATAAATGTGAATCTTTTTCTTTTATGTGAATCTTTTTCTCCCTGCCTTAGGATAGATTCTTAGGTGTGAGGTATTGGTTGCTAGATAATTCTGCGTAGCAAACCAGTGCTCAATTGAGTGGCTTACAACACTAAGCACTAGATCACTTGGGGTTCTCCTGATCTAGGCTGGGGTCCGCCAGGCACATCTATTCAGTTAGCTGCCTCTACTTCTAGGCTGCAGGTTGGGTTAGGTCCACTGTAAATGTGTTTATTGTGAGACTTAGTATGAAGGGGCAGTAGCTACCTAGGGCCTACTCACTTCAAGGCTTATCACCAGAATGCAAGAAGCAGATCAGATTACCAAACACATGTTAAACGTCTGCTGCCATCAAGTTTTTTAACATCTCATTAGCCAAAACAAACTTGTGGTCAAGCTTTGCAAAATTATATGACCAAAGGTGTGTATGTGTGATTTTATAACACAGAATATGAACAGTTGAGAACCACTATCAACAATTGATCAAAAGGTATAAACAAAAAACCTTTTACTATATTAAAAAATATATACTACATTAAAAAATTACTATTTCCAAATAACTTCCAGAAAAAGCTGTATCAGATTAACAAGTTATTTAATAAGAGTACCCAGTTTTCCCAGGAGATAACCTGTGGGGGAAAAAAAGCACTTTGCTAATTTGGAACATGCATTAATAGGTATCTGCTACTTACCTGAAGGTAGAATTTTTCAGGCCATTTGTCAATAGTAGAAATATTCCATAGTATTCCTTAGAATTAGCCTTTGGTTTTAGTGTTAGTTTTTCTTTTGCTCTTTCTTCTATTACTCCTTTTTAGGGAGAGAGCTTCTTCAAAGTCTTTGGTCTTTGCTACTAGTTTGCTTTTCCAACTCTGAATTTAAAAAATATAATCTTGATCCCAGAAGATGGCAGCATGAGAGGTGAGATGGAGAACTCCTCCCAAAACCACATATAGTGCAAAAATATAGTTAATTAATACAACTAACCCTAAAACAGCAAGAAGAAAGAAGGCTGAACCAGACTGCATACAGACCTCAAAAACAGAGCAGACCTCATGAAACAGGGTAACGTATGAAAGCCTTAATCTGGCGGGACCCAAGCCCTTCCCCCACCCCAGCTTACCAGTGGGAGGAAGAGAAACACAGCAGGGAGAAGGTGGAAGCCTAAAATTGCTGAACACCCAGCCCTGGAGATCTGCTTTGTGAGCAGAAACCTATATTATGTGGTGCTCTGGACGCTGGGGAGCTCGCACAGGTGGAGTGCTTGAGAGACTGACATTCCAGCTGTTTATGGAGGAGGGGATCCACATCTAGCTGCTCTGTGTCAGAGGAAAGGCAGACAGTCTGAGAGGCTTCCTAGCAGTGAGAGGGCTACTGAAGGGGCGGGGTTTGCACAGAGCTTGCTGCATGGGAGAAGGGAGAGCTGGACAAGGTTGTCTGGGCACACTGTGCCCAGCTGGTTAGGAATTTTGAGGAGCTTCAGGTGCTCCATCCCCCTGGCTGCCTATTCACTCCGAGGCCCCCCACTGTGACATGCGCCCTGCTGAACCTTACTCCTAGCCTGCCAGCAGCCGTTCACAAACTGGCAGTTACTGTGCTGGCATTAGGCCAGTCAGAGGGAGGCCCCTCCTACAACAGCTAGAGATGCAAAGCACAGAGGCTTACACCTGTGTGCTTGGCCCACTGGCTCTGACACTGGAGACAGGTACCACAGACAGGAATGAGGAAACAGATCTCTCCTCCCCCCACACACCAGCTCTGCTCCTCTACGACCCCCAACCTCACTCTAGGGGCTAAGCAGCTCCAGAAACGAGCTTCTGTGCACTAGTGGGCACCACACAGAAATATGAAACATCAAAAGAACATGGTTCAGACAAAAATCTCACAAACCCCAGAAAAAGGGCCAAATGAAACTGAACTCACCAATCTTCCTGAAAGAGAGTTCAAAATAAAAATTATAAACATGCTTATGGAGGTATAGAAAAATATTCAAGAACTCAGGAACAAATTTAAGTTGGAGATTCAATCATTAAATTCCATATCTGGAATGAAACATACAATGGAGGGATTTAAAAGCAGATTAGGTGTAGAAGAAATGGTAAATGGAACAGAAATTAGAGAAGAGGAATACAGAGAAACTGAGGCACAGAGAGAAAAAACAATCTCTAAGAATGAAAGAATATTGAGAGAACTGTGAGACCAATCCAAATGGAACAATATTCACATAATAGGGATACTAGAAGAAGAAGAGAGAGAAAAAGGGATAGAAAGTGTCATTGAGGAGGTAATTGCTGAAAACTTCCCTAATCTGGGGAAGGAGATAGTCTCTCAAGCTATGGAGGTACACAGACCTCCCAACACAAGGGACCCAAGGAAGACAACATCAAGACATATAATAATTAAAATGGCAATGATCAAGGATAAAGACAGACTTTTAAAAGCAGCTAGAGAGAAAAAAGATCACATACAAAGGAAAACCCCATCAGGCTGTCATCAAGATTTCTCAGCCAAAACCTTACAGGCCAGAAGGGAGTGGCATGATATATATAATGCAATGAAGCAGAAGGGCCTCAAACCAAGAATACGCTACCCGGCAAGGTTATCATTTAAATCTGAAGGAGGGATTAAACAATTTTCAGATAAGCAAAAACTGAGAGAATTTACCTCTGACAAACTACATCTACAGTGCATTTTGGAGGGACTCCTATAGATGGAAGTATTCCTAAGGCTAAATAGATGTCACCCAACGGATAGACAAAGAGTACAGAATATGATTCATAACATTCAAAGAATGGAGGACGAAGAAAAAGGAGGAAAAAAACGAACCTTTAGGTTGTGTTTGTAATAGCATATGAAGTGAGTTAAATTAGATTGTTAGATAGTAAGGGAATTACCCTTGAACTTTGATAACCCCGAATGTAAAGCCTGCACTGGCAATAAGTACATACCTATCGATTATCACCCTGAATGTAAATGGTCTGAATGCACCAATCAAAAGACATAGAGTTACTGAATGGATAAAAAACAAGACCCATCTATATGCTGCCTACAAGAGACTCACTTCAAAGCCAGAGACATACACAGACTGAAAGTAAAGGGATGGAAAAAGATATTTCATGCAACTAATAGAGAGAAAAAAGCAGAAGTTGCAGTACTTGTATCAGACAAAATAGACTTCAAAACAAAGAAAGTCACAAGAGACAAAGAAGGACATTACATAATGATAAAAGGGTCAGTCCAATAAGAGTATATAACTATTATAAATATCAATGCACCCAACACAGGATCACCTACATATGTGAATACTAACAGAATTAATGGGAGAAATAGAATGCAATGCATTCATTTTTTAAATAATTTATTTTGGTATCATTAATCTACAATTAGACGTGCAATATTATGGTTATTAAACTACCCTCTTCATCAGGTCCCCCCTGCAATGCATTCATTTTGGGAGACGTCAACACACCACTTACTCCAAAGGACAGATCAACCAGACAGAAAATAAGTAAAGAGACAGGTGCACTGAAGAACATATTAGACCAGATGGACCTAACGGACATCTACAGAACACTCCATCCAAAAGCAACAGGATACACATTCTTCTCAAGTGCACATGGAACTTTTTCAAGAATAGATTATATACTAGGCCGCACAAAAAAACCTCAGTAAATTCAAAGATTGAAATTGTACTAACCAGCTTCTCAGATCACAAAGGTATGAAACTAGAAAAAATTATACAAGGAAAAAGAAAAAAGCCCATGAACACATGGAGGCTTAATAACATGCTCCTAAGTAATCAATGGATCAATGACCAAATGAAAACAGAGATCAAGCAATATATGGAGACAAATGACAACAATAATTCAACACCACAAAATCTGTGGGATGTAGTGAAGGCCGTGCTATGAGGGAAATATATAGCAATACAGGCCTACCTCAGGAAAGAAGAACAGTTCCAAATGAACAGTCTAAACTCACAATTAATGAAACTAGAAAAGGAAGAACAAATGAGGCTCAAAATCAGTAGAAGGAGGAACATAATAAAGATTAGAGCATAGATAAATAAAATCGAGAAGAATAAAACAATAGAAAGAATCAATGAAAGCAGGAGCTGATTCTTTCAGAAAATAAACAAAATAGATAAACCCCTAGCCAGACTTATCAAGAAAAAAAGAGAGTCTACACACATAAAAGAATCAGAAATGAGAAAGGAAAAATCACTATGATACCACAGAAATACAAACAATTATGAGAGAATACTATGAAAAATTATATGGTAACCAACTGGATAACCTAGAAGAAATGGACCACTTTCTAGAAAAATACAACCTTCCAAGGCTGACCCAGGAAGAAACAGAAAATCTGAATAGAACAATTACCAGCAAAGAAATTGAATTGGTAATCAAAAAACTACCTAAGAACAAAACCCCTGGACCCGATGGTTTCACTGCTGAATTTTATCAGACATTTAGTGAAGACCTAATACCCATTATCCTTAAAGTTTTCCAAAAAGTAGAAGAGGAGGGAATACTCCCAAACTCATTCTATGAGACCCAACATCACTAATACCAAAACCAGACAGACACCACAAAAAGAGAAAATTACAGACTAATATCCCTGATGAACATAGATGCAAAAATACTCAACAAAATATTAGCAAACCAAATTCAAAAATACATAAAAAAGATCATCCATCATGATCAAGAGGGATTCATCCCATGGATGCAAGGATGGTACAATATTTGAAAATCCATTAATATCATCCTCTACATTAACAAAAAGAAGGACAAAAACCACATGATCATCTCCATAGATGCTGAAAAAGCATTTGACAAAATTCAACATCCATTCATGATAAAAACTTTCAACAACATGGGTACAGAGGGCAAGTACCTCAACGTAATAAAGGCCATATATGACAAACCCACAGCCAACATTATACTTGACAGCGAGAAGCTGATAGCTTTTCCTTTGAGATTGGGAACAAGACAAGGATGCCCACTCTCCCCACTTTTATTCAGCATAGTTCTGGAGGTCCTAGCCACAGCAATCAGTCAACACAGAGAAATAAAAGGCATTCATACTGGTAAGGAAGAAGTCAAACAGTCCCTGTTTGCAGTTGTCATGATATTGTACATAAAAAACCCTAAAGATTCCTCTCCAAAACTACTAGATCTAATATCTGAATTCAGCAAAGTTTCGGGATACAAAATTAATACACAGAAATCTGTTGCATTCCTATACATTAACGATGAACTAGCAGAAAGAGAAATCAGGAAAGCAATTCCATTCACACTCGCATCAAAAAGAATAAAATACCTAGGAATAAACCTAACCAACGAAGTGAAAGACCTATACCCTGAAAACTACAAGACACTCTTAAGGGAAATTAAAAGGATACTAATAAATGGAAATTCAGCCCATGCTCCTGGCTAGGAAGAATTGTCAAAATGGCCATCCTGCCTAAAGCAATGTAGATTCAATGCAATCCCTATCAAAATATCTACAGCATTCTTCAATGAACTGGAGCAAGTAGTTCAATAATTCATATGGAATGACAGAAGACCCTGAATAGCCAAAGCAATCTTGAGAAGGAAGAATAAAGCAGGGGAATTACGCTCCCTGACTTCAAGCTCTACTACAAAGCCACAGTAATCGAGACAATTTGGTACTGGCACAAGAACAGACCCATAGACACTGGAACAGAACAGAGAGCCCAGATATAAACCCAAGCACATATGGTCAATTAATATACAATAAAAGAGCCATGGATATACAATGGGGAAATGACAGCCTCTTCAACAGCTGGTGTTGGCAAAACTGGACAGCTACATGAAACTGGATTACAGTCAAACCCCATACACAAAATGGATCAAAGACCTGAATGTAAGTCATGAAACCATAAAAATTTTAGGAAAAAACATAGGCAAAAATCTCTGTTCTTATTTTTTATTATTAAGGTATTATTGATATACACTCTTATGAAGGTTCACATGAAAAAACAATGTGGTTACTACATTTACCCATATTATCAAGTCCCCAGTCATACCCCAATTCAGTCACTGTCCGTTAGTGTAGTATGATGACACAGATTCACTGTTTTAGGCAAAAATCTCTTGGACATGAACATGAGCAACTTCTTCATGAACATATCTCCCCAGGCAAGGGAAACAAAAGCAAAAATGAATAAGTGGGAGTATATCAAACTAATAAGCTTCTGTACCGCAAAGGACACCATCAGTAGAACAAGAGGACATCCTACATTATGGGAGAATATATTCATAAATGACATCCGATAAGAGGTTGACATCCAAATTATATAAAGAGCTCATGCACCTCAACAAACAAAAAGCAAATAGGCCAGTTATGAAATGGGCAAAGGATCTGAATAGACACTTCTCCAAAGCAGAAATTCAGGTGGTCAACAGGCACATGAAAAGATGCTCCACATCCCTAATCATCAGAGAAATGCAAATTAAAATGACAGAGATATCACCTAACACCAATAAGGATGGCCAACATCCAAAAGACAAACAACAAATGTTGGCGAGGATGTGGAGAAAGGGGAACCCTCCTAAACTGCTGGTGGGAATGTTAATTAGTACAACTATTGTGGAAAGCAGTATGGAGGTTCCTCAAAAAACTCAAAATAGAAATACCATTTGACCCACAAATTCCACTCCTAGGAATTTACCCTAAGAATGTAGCAGCCCAGTTTGAAAAAGACATATGCACCCTATGTTTATTGCAGCACTATTTACAATAGCCAAGAAATGGAAGCAGCCTAAGTGTCCATCAGTATATGAATGGATAAAGAAGATTTGGTACATACACACAATGGAATATTATTCAGCCATAAGAAAACAAATCCTACCATTTGCAACAACATGGATGGAGCTAGAGGGTATTATGCTCAGTGAAATAAGCCAAGCAGAGAAAGACAAGTACCAAATGATTTCACTCATATGTGGAGTATAAGAACAAAGAAAAAACTGAAGGAACAAAACAGCAGCAGACTCACAGAACCCAAGAATGGACTAACCGTTACCAAAGGGAAAAGGACTGGGGAGGATGGGTGGGAAGGAAGGGATAAGGGGGAAAAGGGGCATTACGATTAGCACACATAATGTCGGGTGGGGGACACGGGGAAGGCAGTATAGCTTAGAGAAGACAAGTAATGATTCTATAGCATCTTACTATTCTGATGGACAGTGACTGCAATGGGGTATGTTGGGGAGACTTGATCATAGTGGGTCTAGTAACCATAGTGTTGTTCAAGTAATTGTACATAAACAATACCAAAATTATTTTAAAAAGTATAATCTCTATTCCTTACACATAGCTTAATCTAATACAAGATGAAGTACTTTTATGGGTTTAATAAATAGTTGCCACTTACAGAACCATTCTCATTTTAAATTTGAATGTATTTTAATAAAATAGATTCTTAAGCCATTGGGAGAGCTTTCTGTTCCTTCCATAACTGTTTCTGATTATAGACAACATGATTCAAGCTACATAGGTGACTTGAAGAATGGATGGGGTGTTGAGGGGACACTGGCAGTTTGATTCTGTTCTTGACTCTTTAACAGACTTATTGATAGATTTTGAGTTATTAAATAAATTAACATGTCTGTTTCCTTACCTACGGAGTGTTTGGATATTGCCTTTTAGTTAGGAGTTAATGGGTATGTATATATTGAGTGCACTGAATATTTCTGGAGCTAAGTTCCATGTAAGTGAAAATGGTTGGCTTTAGTCGTGACGGTTAACTTCATTTTATATATAACATCTTCATATTATATGCAAGTACTACTTTTTTAACAAGCTTAGAACTTTTCACATTTATAACTTAGTCATGAGTGCATCATTTTTTTTTTATTAAGGTATTATTGATATACACTTATGAAGGTTTCACCTGGAAAAAGAATGTGGTCACTACATTTACCCATATTATCAAGTCACCACCCATACCCCAATGCAGTCACTGTCCATCAGTGTAGTAAGTGCATCATTGATATATATGCGACTCTTTGTGACTTAGCCATGATTACATAACTAATCAGTATCAGATTCAGATTCAAGACTAGAATCCAGATCACTGTACTCTTCATTCAGTTTTTTCTTTTTTCAGATGTCATGCATTCTTTTTTTTTTCCTCTCATTAACGTACAAGTACATGAGCAATGTTATGGTTACTAGACTACCCCTATTATCAAGTCCCAACCACATACCTCATTACAGTCACTGTGCATCAGCTTAGTAAGACGGTATAGAATCACTACTTGTCTTCTCTGTGTTACACTGCCTCCCTGTGCCCCACCCCCTACATTATACATGCTAATCATAATGCCCTTTTCCCCCTTATCCCTGCCTTGCCACCCGTCCTCCCCAATTTCCTTTCCCTTTGGTAACTTAGTCCATTCTTGGGTTCTGTGAGTCTACTGCTGTTTTGTTCCTTGTGTTTTTTCTTTGTTCTTATACTCCACAGATAAGTGAAATCATCTGATACTTGTCTTTCTCCACTTGGCTTATTCACTGAACTTAATACCCTCTAGCTCCATCCATGTTGTTATAAATGGTACGATTTGTTTTCTTCTTATGGCTGAATAATATTCCATTGTGCATATGTACCACATCTTCTTTATCCATTCATCTGCTGATGGACACTTAGGTTGCTTCCATTTCTTGGCTATTGTAAATAGTGCTTCAATAAACATAGGGGTGCATATGTCTTTTTCAAACTGGGCTGCTGCATTCTTAGGGTAAATTCCTAGGAGTGGAATTTGTGGGTCAAATGGTGTTTCTATTTTGAGTTTTTTGAGGAACCTCCATACTGCTTTTCACAATGGTTAAACTAGTTTACATTCCCACGAGCAGTGTAGGAGGGTTCCCCTTTTGCCACATCCTTGCCAACATTTGTTGTTTGTCTTTTGGATGTTGGCCATCCTTATTTGTGTGAGGTGATAACTCTTTGTGGTTTTAATCTGCATTTCTCTGATGATTAGGGATGTGGAGTATCTTTTCATGTGCCTGTTGGCCATCTGAATTTCTTCTTTGGTGAAGTATCTGTTCAGATCCTCTGCCCATTTTTTAATTGGCTTATTTGCTTTTTGTTTGTTGAAGTGCAAAGCTCTTTATATAATTTGGATGTCAACCCCTTATCGGATATGCCATTTATGAATATATTCTCCCATATTGTAGGATGTCCTTTTGTTCTACTGATGTTGCCTTTGCTATACAGATGCTTTTTAGTTTGATGTAGTTCCATGTGTTCATTTTTGCTTTTGTTTCCCTTGCTTGAGGAGATGTGTTCAGGAAGAAGTTGCTCATGTTTATATTCAGGAGATTTTTGCCTATCCTGTCTTCTAAGAGTTTTATGGTTTCATGACTTACATTCAGGTCTTTGATCCATTTTGAGTTTACTTTTGTGTATGGGGTTAGACAATAATCCAGTTCTATTCTCCTACATGTAGCTGTCCAATTTTGCCAACACTAGCTGTTGAAGAGACTGTCATTTCCCCATTTTATGTCTATGGCTCCTTTATCGTATATTAATTGACCATATGTGCTTGGGTTTATATCTGGACTTTCTATTCTGTTCCACTGGTCTGTGGGTCTTTTCTTGTGCCAGTACCAAATTGTCTTGATTACTGTGGCTTTGTAGTAGAGCTTGAAGTCAGGGAGCATAATTCTCCCTGCTTTATTCTTCCTTCTCAGGATTGCTTTGGCTATTCGGGGTCTTTTGTGGTATGAATTTTAGAATGATTTGCTCTAGTTCATTGAAGAATGCTGTAGATATTTTGGTAGGAACTGCATTGAATCTGTAGATTGCTTCAGGGCATTTTGACAATATTAATTCTTCCTATCCATGAGCATGGGATGTGTTTCCATTTATTGGTATCTTCTTTAATTCCTCTCATGAGTGTCTTATAGTTATCTGAGTATAGGTCTTTCATTTCTTGGTTAAGTATATTCCCAGGTATTTTATTCTTTTTGATGCAGTTGTGATTGGAATTGTTTTCCTGATTTCTCTTTCTTCTAGTTCATTGTTAGTGTATAGGAATGCAACGGTTTTCTGCCTATTAATTTTGTATCCCGCAACTTTGCTGAATTCAGATATTAGATCTTGTAGTTTTGGAGTGAGTTTTTTAGGGTTTTTTATATGCAGTATCATGTCATCTGCCAACAGGGACAGTTTGACTACTTACTTACCAATCTGGATGGCTTTTATTTCTCTGTGTTGTCTGATTGCCATGGCTAGTACCTCCAGAACTATGTTGAATAAAAGTGGGGAGAGTGGGCATCCTTGTCTTGTTCCTGATCTTAAAGGAAAAGCTTTCAGCTTCTCGCTGTTAAGTATAATGTTGGCTGTGGGTTTGTCATATATATATGGCCTTTATTATGCTGAGGTACTTGCCCTCTATACTCATTTTATTGAGAGTTTTTATCATGAATGGATGTTGAATTTTGTTGAATTCTTTTTCAGCATCTATGGAGATAATCATGTGGTGTTTGTCCTTTTTGTTGGTGTGGTGGATGATGTTGATGGATTTTCGAATTTTGTACCATTCTTGCATCGCTGGGATGAATTGAACTTGATCAAGATGGATGATCTTTTTGATGTATTTTTGAATTCAATTTGCTAATATTTTGTTGAGTATTTTTGCATCTGTGTTCATCAGGGATATTGGTCTGTAATTTTTTTTTTTTGTGGTGTCTGCCTGGTTTTGGTATTAGAGTGATGCTGGCTTCATAGAATGAGTTTGGGAGTATTCCCTCATCTTCTACTTTTTGGAAAACTTTAAGGAGGATGGGTATTAGGTCTTCAGTAAATGTTTGATTAAATTCAGCAGTGATACCATATGGTACAGGGGTTTTGTTCTTCGGTAGTTTTTTGATTACCAATGCAATTTCCTTGTTGGCAATTAGTCTGTTCAGATTTTCTGTTTCTTCCTGGGTCAGCCTTGGAAGGTTGTATTTTTCTAGAAAGTTGTCCATTTCTTCTATGTTATCCAGTTTGTGACCATATAATTTTTCATCATATTCTCTAATAGTTTTTTATATTTCTGTGGTGTCCGTAGTGATTTTTCCTTTCTCATTTCTGATTCTGTTTATGTGTGTAGACTCTCTTTTTTTTCTTGATAAGTCTGGCTAGGGGTTTATCTATTTTGTTCATTTTCTCAAAGGACCAGCTCCTTCTTTCACTGATTCTTTCTATTGTTTTATTCTTTTCAGTTTTATGTATTTCTGCTCTAATCTTTATTATGTCCCTCATTCTACTGACTTTGGGCCTCATTTGTTCTTCCTTTTCTAGTTTTGTTAATTGTTTGTTTAGACTGTTCGTATGGGATTGTTCTTCTTTCCTCAGGTAGGCGTGTATTGCAATATACTTTCCTCTTAACATGGCCTTCACTATGTCCCACAGATTTTGTGGTGTTGAATTATTGTTGTCATTTGTCTCCATATATTGCTTTATCTCTGTTTTTATTTGGTCATTAATCCATTGGTTATTTAGGAGCATGTTATTAAGCCTCCATGTGTTTATGGCTTTTTCATTTTGTTTGTGTAATTTATTTCTAGTGTCATACCTTTGTGATCTGAGAAGCTGGTTGGTACAATTTCAGTCTTTTTGAATTTACTGAGGTTCTTTTTGTGGCCTAGTATATGATCTAATCTTGAACATGTTCCATGTGCACTTGAGAAGAATGTGTATCCTGTTGCTTTTGGATGAAATGTTCTGTAGATGTCCATCAGTTCCATCTGTTCTAATACATTGTTCAGTGCCTCTGTCTCTTTACTTATTTTCTGTCTGGTTGATCTGTCCTTTGGAGTGAGTGGTGTGTTGTAGTCTCCTAAAATGAATGCATTGCATTCTATTTCCCCTGTTAATTCTGTTAGTATTCACATATGTAGGTGCTCCTGTGTTAGGCACATAGATATTTATAATAGTTATATCCTCTTGTTGGACTGACCCCTTTATCATTATGTAATGCCCTTCTTTGTCTCTTACTACTTTCTTTGTTTTGAAGTCTGTTTCAACTGATTCACGTACTACAACACCTGCTTTTTTCTCCCTATTGTTTGCATGAAATATCTTTTTCCATCTCTTCACTTTTAGTGTATGTACCTCTTTGGGTTTGAGGTGAGTCTCTTGTAAGCAGCATATAGTTGGGTCTTGCTTTTTTATCCATTCTGTTACTCTGTGTCTTTTGATTGATGCATTCAGTCCATTTACATTTAGGATGATTATTGATAGATAAGTACTTACTGCTGTTGTAGGCTTTGGATTTGTGATTACCAAAGGTTCAAGGGTAGCTTCTTTACTATCCAACTGTCTAACTTAACTCACTTATTGTTGTATTATAAACACAGTCTGATGATTCTTTTTTTCTCTCCCTTCTTTTTCTTTCTCCTCCACTCTTGATATGTTAGGTGTTTTTTTCTGTACTGTTTGTGTTTCCCTTGACTGATTTTGTGGATAGCTGATTTTATTTTGCATTTAGTTAGTATTTGGTTGGTCTGTGGTTTTATTTTCTTTATTTTTCTGTTGCTTTCATCCATAGTTACAAAGTCCTGTTTGTTCAAAGTCCTCAGTATTGCCCATTCCCCCCTACTTCCTTTTCATGACATTGTCTTTCATCCACTCCCCGTCTTTTATTTCTGCCTCTCCACTATTTTCAGGAAGATCTAAAATACAACCCTTGTATGTTGTTTTCCTGTTCAAGATCCTTTAATAGCTCCCCTTTCCTTATACTCTAGGAACAAATCCAGACTTCTTACCATGGTTCAAAAACCATGGATTCCTGCCTCTCCACTGAATTCATACAGGCCTTGTTCTCCAGACTTGTCACATACTTACGTTTATTTACCTGATTTATTCATAGTTGTTTTCAACTTTTCTTGTGTGGCTATTTCTGTCCTATGTTGTCCTATAAATGAACCTCCTGGATCAATGAATGAAGATGACCACAGGTTTGCAGTAAGCAAAGAAGATAAGGAAGAATATCCCAGGTGGGAGAAACAGCAGAGCATAAGCAAGAAATGTAGGAATCAAGAAACACAGATAAACTTATCCTGAAAGTTGTATTGCCTGAAGGAAAAGAATTTAATGAAATCAGGGAGTGTTAATTGACAGAACTTGAAATTTTTTTTTCTGAGTATCTCATTTATTACAGATCTAGAAGTTGTTCACAAACTTGAGAGAATTTTGAGTTATTCCACCACTGCCTTTTAATTATGAATTAGGTGGCAGGCTTACTTTATTTTTTAAAAAAACGTTATTTTGCAGTTCATCTTTTCAATGGAATGTTTATTTGATTAAAAAAAAATCTAAAGTGACATCTCCCTGACTATTATTATACCTAAAACCCCCAACTAAAGTCAAGGTAGGCAGAAATAGCAGTTGGAAGCCATTTATTAACATCTGTCATAAAAGCTTATGAAGACACCCACTTTTCATATTCTGATTTCTGTTTGTCCCAGATGAGAATTCATCAGAGGTAACTGTTGTGCAAGTCATCAGAGGTACTCTCCCTGAGCTTCATCTTCTGCTAATAGCTGATAAGATTATATATAATTCTTTTTAAATTTCCACTATCCTTTTTTCATGACTTCCCTTCCCCTTTTACTTGCTTAATTATCTTTTTTAGGTATAAAGCATTTTATAGCTATCATTTCTGAAGAAAATTGATTAGTTCTCCAAAGATGTAAAGGCTAGTATGGTTTTCTAGAGCAGGGATCAGCAAACTACTGCCTGCACCTGGGCCACATCTGTCCTACCACCTGTTTTTGTAAATGAAATTATTGGAACACACCCACATCTTTCATTTACATATTGTCTATGGCTACTTTTGTGCTACAATGGCAGAATTGAGTAGTTGCAACAGAGACCTGGCTGTTTATAGAAAAAGTTTGCCAACCCTTTCTCTAGAGAAATTTAACCAGAAAGGCACTTGGCTCAGAGATATTAGGCACAGTATAATAAATAGTCTAGGGCAGGAGTGAGTGCCGCAGTGAAAATAGGGTATATTCTATATACTACATGATGAGAAGGCCCACTTACATACCTGCCAGCCCCACAGTTTTCAGTTCATTTTTAGCACCTCATTTTTTTAAGTCTCTTCTATTCTCAGTTCTTTTTTTTCTCTTCCTCTTGTTCCCTCTTTCCTTCTCACTTATAGATTTATCTGTTGAAATGATTAATATCAAAGAAACACATTTTTTAAGCGAGTTTAATTTTTGATGGGGTGAATCATCACCATAATCCAGATAGTGAACATATCCATCACCTCTGAAAGTTTCTTTGCATCCATTGGTAATCTCACTCTTCCTACCCTCCCAGCTCTGTCCCCATGCAATAATTGGTCTGCTTTTTGTTACTATAGATCGAATTTTCATATTTTAATATGTGTACTTCTGCAGTATGCACTCTTTGTTTTATTTCTAGTTTAGCTATTAGAAATAAAGCTACTGTGAACATACATGTAAGTCTTTGTGTGGATATATGCTTTCATTTCTCTTAGGTAAATATCTAGGCATGGTATTTCAGTTATCTATAGAAGGAATTCAGTAGGTAATGATTAACGTGGAAAATCAAGAAAACACAATGAACATATATTTTAAAATAAGAATATAAATACCTGAGGAAATATCTAAAAGAGTTGAAAGTAGTTTCCTAAAAGGAACAGCAATAGGGTTTGGTGCAGGACACTGCTGTTTCTTTTATAAGCTTTGGAGTAGTATTTTTTAGAGCAGTGTAGGTACATTACTTTAATTAAGCCACATAGAAAAATGAAAGTCTGAACTTTTTAGTTAGGATGTTTAGTCTTTGTGGGATTACCTTGGATTCCTGAGCAGATCACCTGCTAACTAAGTCTTTGGCCACACATCCCTCTCCAGGCAGTGTTAGGAACTCTGCTTGGGCCTAATTCTCCCTTTTTCATTTTTCTCAGTATAAGCCACATGAGACTCTGAAATTTGGTTAAGATATTCTTTACAACCAGAGAGGTGAATATGTCCTTTTTAGTTGGTTGTGTCTCTTCTGGGTAGAGAATAGATTTTGGCTCTATTAATATAATAATAGTAAAACATAATGAAAGTATATTATTGCTTATGAGTTTAGCCCCACAGGATATAATGTCCCTCTCCCCTTAAACTCTGACAGCTTCTGATACCGTACTTAAAGCCCAGAAGCTGTAAACTCCGTGAGGCCAGGGGTTTTTACTTGTTCATCAGTTTGCTGGCTCTCAGTAAACATTGGCTGAATAAGTGACTACTCCCTTAATTATTTAATTTCCAACAAATGTATATCTAGAGCCTATTCTCACTGAGCTCAGACTTTCATAGGAGATAAAGACATGTAAACAATTACAATACATTTGAAGTCAGAATACACATGGTACAGAGAAAGGGGAGATTCCCTTAGTGGGGAGTTGTGGAATGCTTCACAAATGAGCTGATATGTTGAGTTGAGTGTTGAAAGATGAGTAGGGATTTTTCTAGGTGGACAAAGTCCTTCCAGGCAGAAAGGACAGCATGTATAAAGGCATAGGAATAGGAAATAGCAAGGCATTTCTATATTAGCTATATTAGGACATTCAAAGAATTACAAGTAGTTAGGATTGCTAGAGCAGAGATTCTGTAAGAGAAAAATTAGAGGGTCAGCTTGTATAGTTTGAAAACAAAGCAATTTGCACTACTGATTTCACTACTTTAAATGCTAAGTATTATATTAGTAATAGCTACAATTATATAGCACATACTGTTTGCCACATATTTCTCTGTGTGCTTTAAATTTACTAGTTCATTTAATCCTCACAGTAATCCTTGGAGATAGGTACTATTACCCGATTTTATGGATGAGAGATTAAGTCATTTGCCCAAGGTCATAAAGCTGGTGAAGTGTTAGAACCAGATAGAATCCAGGCCCTATGGCTCCAGACTGCTTTGAATTTCAAGTAACATCAAAGAAGAATATGAAATTTACATTTATTTAAAGGGGTGGATGGATTATACTGGTTGAGAAGTTCTTTATATTAGATTATCAAGTGAGAAGAAGAGCAGTGGGAGGTGTATAAATAGGACAAAACTAGATCACAAGGGGCCTTACATACCCATTTCCTTGACTACTGTTTCATTCTTTCTGCTTTCTTTTTAGGGCAGCCTGATTTCTGAAGCCCTATACTTCTGAATTCTTACTAAATTATAAATAATGTATGGGAGGTTGTCTTTCTTTTCCACCTCAGTAGAATGAGGAACTTCTTCCTAAAATCCATCTGCTCAAAAATAGTCTCAAAAATATAAACACCCACTGCCCCTCTTTTTTTTTGGCCAGAGCTATAGGAGGAGACTAAAATATTGTCACTGGGATTGTAGTCTGTCATTTCTTCAAATATATTTTTTTCTGATTATAAAAATCATGCATGTTAATTTAGAAAATTCATAAGGCGAAAATCAAATTTAGCTGTGATTTCACTTCCATTTTTTTGTTTCTATGCCACATTTGTATTAAAAATAAAACTGAGATTGGTATTATACCTAGTTTTGACATAATTAATTTTTAAAATGTATCTTGAATATTTCTTCACATTTAAAAATGCTCTTCAAGAGTATTAGTTTTCAGTGGCTTGATAGTATCCTATCATAGGGGTTTATGGTTTATTTAGTCAGTGCACTCTTTTTAGTCATTTGGATTTTTCCCAGTCTTTTACTGTTTTATGTTTAGCTGTGTAGCATACACCCTTGGCCATAAATATTTGTACATAATTTTGGTTATTTCCTGGGGGTAAAAAAATACCAGGATCAGAAATAAGTGTTTTTTATGTGTCCTTGTGAAGACTTGTTTGTTGTATGTAACAGAATCTAACTCAAACTAACTTAAGCATAAAGGACAATTAATTGTAACTATATTAGGACATCTCAGGAACCCAGGGGTAGCTTTTGATGTGAGAACTGGAGAGTTCTTTGTTCTTACCTCTCTCTGTCCTTTGCATCTGCTCCATTTCTCCTTACTACAGACTGTCTTCTTGGCTTCTCTGTACACATGGCAGGCACAAGGCTTCTAGCCACTAAAAAGTTCTTGAGTCTGTATCTTCCCTATTCAAGAGACCATTCCAGACTCACTAGATTGTTCTCAACCCAGATTTTTGGAAAGAGAATGTCATGAGCCTGGTTTGAGCCAGGTATCTAGCCCAGTCCATTCAACTTGGCCAGGGGACATGTCACTAGCACAGACATGGCTAAGCGATCAGAGAGCACCTCTCAGAGAAAGGGAGTTGCGAGCTAGGCAGATATCCCAGTTTCTGAAGTCTTATAAATTCTCTGTTTGCTCTCTAGAAAGATTGTATCCATTTTAGGGTCATTTTCTTAAAGGATAAGTTATTAACATGCTGGATGGAATCTATCTTGAATATAACAAACAGATTTAGTGATGAATTTATTTGGCAAATGTTTATTGAGCATCTTCTACATGCATATACCCTTTTGGGTGCTGAGAATATTCAGTCCTGCAAGACTAGGTTGAGGCTTTCCTATAGTATTGTGTTAGAAGTTTAATACGCTTTGAATTGGCCTTCTATATATCCTTTTTAAATCATAGTTAGATTTTATTTTACCAACAGTATAATACAATTAACCTACTGTAAAAAGGACACACCCATGTTTCCATTGGATATATACATTTATTTTTTTCTAATTAAGTGATTGGAAGTTGTGAAGTTATGATAGTCGACATCTTAGAGTATTAACAATTTAACCTTCCTCCTTCCCTTACCACTATGGTAGGGCAAAAAAGGGTGAGGGAGGTGTTCAGGCTGTGGCTCTCTAGTTTCTGTTTTCCACAGATTTAAGTGAGACCCTTCACATTTAATGAGACTTTCTTATAGGAAAGATGCTATAGGACTAGAGTTCTTCTCCAAGTTGAATAATTAATTGACAGAAAAACCTTTGCAAAGTAGGAAAAGAGGTGTGTTTTGAATTTCCATCAAGAACAGATTAGACTTTTTTCCAGATGGTGCTTTGTACCTATCAGGTTAGCAGTTAAGTCATCCACTGACAAACCTGCAAGTGTGCTGTGCATGCCTGGAGTTTTAGAGGGAAAAACCTCCTAAGAATCCTATTTTTATATATTTCTGCTCTGAATTGGCTTTCACCTGGGAAATCTGTGTTGCATTTAAGCCAGGGTTAGTGGGTATCCCTTTCTCATGAGAACCGGTCTTTGTTTGGATGGGGCAAATCTCCTTTAAGTGAGCTGGAACAAGTTCTAGAACAGCCTACTGCTTGTTTGTGAGACACCTCCCTGCTGCTGGAGTTGATATTCCTTATTCCAGCTTAAGCCTTATTATACACGACATTTTATAACAAATACCAATTTTCTCTTTTTCTCTGTTGAAAAAGCAAAACATGGAGAACAAATAAAATGTACCTTTTCCCATATTATTAAAGAAGTTTCATTCTCTTTGGCAGTGTCTAAACCAGCCTGGGTTTGGTGGGAGAATTAAGTCCTAATGCTTTGGCATCTATTATGTGTATTGAATTAACATTCCGATGGATCTAGAATGGTACTAATTATGTAGTGTCTTTGTGGTAATTGAGAAAATAGTCACTAAAGTAAGTTTTTGTGTTCTATGGTTCAAATGAGAGATCCCCAGTGAGAAAGTCTATTCTAAAGTGATGGGAAACCCTCTCCTGTAAAACTCGTAGACCACCAAAGAGTATAGCTGTGTGAGTGTACAGTGAAGTAGTAACTGCTTATGTCATTAAGGTCTCTAGCATTAATAGCCCACCGGATATGATATAGTGAAAAGAACTGTTCTGCTGTTACCTTTAATCAAGCACAATATGAATGTGGAAAAATATCCTTAGTTATGGTTTTCATGTAAACCAAAACAAAATAATTTAATATCAGTAATATTTTTTTTATTTATTTTTGTGCTAACATTTAGTTTTTTTTCAGCACTTTATCTTGATTTTTTTGTTTACTCTTTAAAGCAAGTAAAATCAGTTATCTTTATAGATATGGCACTTGATTAGTTTTTAAAATAGATAAGTAAAAAAGCCCTCAGCTCAGCAAAAGGTTAAACTATTTGTGCTGGTAAATAAGATAACTGTTTTATGTAACTGACCCTGGGGAGGAGACAGCACATGATGTGTTTACCAACACAAAGCACACTGATTCTGTAGCTCATCTTCACATCATCCGTCTGAAGGTCCCTTTCAACAGCAGGAGCACCTACAGAATCTACTTCATGTTTTTGCAGCCTAAGTCCTAATTCATTAATTGGAAGAGCCATCATTGGTGAAGTAAACACATAGGTTAGAAAATGTTTTGTGAACAAAAGAAATGACATATCTACCTTGAACAAGTTCAGATTTCTAGGAATTGACAGTTATTAACAAATTTCTCCACTCTTTGTAAAAAAATGTGTTCATGAGGACCTATATTTTAAAAGTTCAGATCCTTGTTTTACGACCTTACTGTGATGCTAGATGCAACTAATTTGAAAACCAGTCAAGCTTTATAGATCCTTAAGGTGAAAATTTTTGTTTTGCCACTATCATCACCTCCATATTTAACCTAAAAATAGTTTGGGTTAGTTTGTCATAAATGCTAGCCTACCCAGCCCAACCAAACCAGTGAAAACCCAAAAGTCTGTTTTGCTCGGAGTCTTCTGCCAGATGTCCTGCTATTAAAGTTGGAGTTATCGGCTTTGTCGGGAAAGGTTTAAATAAAAATGAAATTGCTGCCTAAAATTAAAATAAAAAATTTAAAACATTTTTAATAGTTCTCTTTTCTTCTTAAAAGATAATATTAAAAATCTGAGGTATCTGAGGTCTTATTACCTGGAAATGGGAGGAGGGATGCTATAACTTTATTTAAAAAAAATAAACTTCCATGGAGAAGTTGTACACTCAAAAAGGTATCACATTAGCTATAAAGAAGCAAGAATATTTTAAATTTCAAGACTTTCAATAAAAGGTACATTGCAGAGTTTCCTGGTGTCACTAGTTCTTTCTTTGTTGCCCAGAATGTCCTCATTTGAGACACCTGCGCAATGGGAGTTGATTCTGAATTTGCAAAACAGACCTACTCTTGTTTTTATTGTTTTGAGCCTTTTGCTGCAAGACTGTAAGTTAAATAATGTGTCAAGTATTTTTTAAATTCTGATTTTATGCTCATCTATTACATTTTAATGGATCCCTTAATAGTTAACTTGTTCATGCCTTATGTATGAATTAGGGAGTCTGGATATAATTGTTGGGGTGTTTTGTATTAAGAGATTTCATGACTCCTCCTGCCTCTATGCCTGATGATCCTTTGATAATGCAGTATATAGATTGGTGATGCTTTTTGTTGGGTCCCACTTCGGATGATCTGCTAGCGAAAGGATGAACTGACTGCTCTAGAGAATTGGAAAGGTCAGCGGGAAGAAACCTGTGGCTAGCTTTTGTATAACAGTAAAAACCGTGGAAAGCGAAGTTTCAGCTGACTCACTGGCTTTCATTCCTTACTCCCTCTGAATACCTGTGGCCAGTAGGTTGCTGTCTAGGGTACTCACACATGTCTCCCATCAGTTGTAGAATGATTATCAAGAGTGAGTTGTATTTGTTCCCAAAGCTTCTTTATTAGTTCTTCTTATTCTAATTATGTAATTTACCTACTTCATAAACAAATGACTTATGAAGAACCAAGTTGTTCCCACGAAAACCAAGTTCAAAGCTTTGGAAAGAGTTGATAAAGGTGAATTAGTAGGAAATTGCTACCCAATTACATTTGGGTAAGACAACTGTAAAATAATGGCATAAATTATTAACATCCAGGAAGATTCTGCATTCAGATTGCTTCAAAGCATCTTACGCTCTCTCACCATAATTTAAAAGCCAGAAGTGGAAGTGGTAGAGGATGCATTATGGTTATGTGAAAGAAAGACATTTTAACATGTAGATCCATACAACCAAAGGCTGTTCCTATATTACAAGAGTAGAAAGTAAATGTCCACTTTAATTAAAATAAAATGTTTAGATACACATATCAAATCTTTATGGTTTACTAGTTTTATTTGATTCTTTTTTCTTACCTGATCAATTACTGACTGATCATTACTGGTTTAAGAGAGCTTCTACTGTATTGCTGCAAGCTACTAAAACTGAAGTGTACTTTCATCTTTTAATTCATTCATTCACAGATATTTATGGAGCACCTATTAGATACCAGCATTCCACTTGGCCTCAGTGCTGAATGAGGATGTCTCTTCTTAAGGAGCTTATCTTCTATTGGCATATTAGTGAAAGTATAGTGATTTATATAGTAATGATTTTCTCAACTGTTGTAGAATAGTTAGCAAAATAGTCTTTGGACTAAAGGTCAAAGCTACAAATACCTGTAGACTAGTGGTTCTGAACCATAGTATTTACCCTAGACTAACTTGAAGAGCATTTGAAAAATTCTGCATCTAGGGCTCCATCTTAGACCAATTAAATTAGAATTTCTGGAAGTGGAGCCCATGCCTACAAAGATGTGTAGGAAAAGGCAAGTTGATTTTAAAGTTGTTTGCTTTTGCCCAAATTAAATCTGATAACTACCAGTCAAGCCCTCCTCCATGGTAGACACCAGTCACTTCTCAGTGTCTATGAGTCTACTGCTATTCTGTTCATTCTGTTTTGCTTTGTTTCTATATTCCACAAATAAGTGAAATCATATGGTATTTCTCTTTCTCTGCCTGGCTTATTTCACTTAGCAAAATACCCTCTAGATCTATCCATATTGTTGCAAATGGCAGGATTTTTTTTAATGGCTGAATAATACTCCATTGTGTATATGTACCACATCTTCTTTATCCATTCATCTAGATGGACACTTAGATTGCTTCCATATCTTGACTATTGTAAATAATGCAGTGATAAACATAGGGTGCATGTATCTTTTTGAATCATGGATCTTGTTTCCTTCCGGTAAATTCCCAGGATTTTACTGGGTTGAATGGTATTTCTATTTTTAGTTTTTTGAGGAACCTCCATACTGCTTTCCACAGTAGTTGCACCAATTGACATTCCCACCAACAGTGCAGGAGGGTTCCCATTTCTCCACATCCTCATCAACACTTGTTATTTCTTGTCTTTTGAATAGTGGCCATTCTAACTGGTGTGTGGTAGTATCTCATTGTGGTTTTGATTTGCATTTCTCTGATGGTTAGTGATATGGAGCATCTTTTCATGTGCCTGTTGGCCATCTGTATTTCTTTGGAGAAATGACTGTTCAGGTCTTCTGCCCATTTTTTAATTGGATTATTTGTTTTTTTTGGTGTTGAGACATATTTCTTTATTCTGGATGTTAACCCCTTATCAGATGAATTGTTTACAAATATATTCTCCCATACTGTGGGATGCCTTTTTGTTCTACTGTTGGTGTCCTTTGCTGTACAGAAGTATTTTCATTTGATATTGTCCCACTTGTTCATTTTTTATTTTGTTTCCTTTGCCTGAGGAGATGTATCCAGGAAAAAATTGCTCATGCTTATGTTGAATAGATTTTTGGCTATATTTTATTCTAAGAGTTTTATGGCTTCATGTGTTACATTCAGGTCTTTGATCCATTTTGAGTTTACTTTTGTGTAAGGAGTTAAGACAGTAATACAGTTTCATTTTCTTGCATGTAGATGTCCAGTTTTGTCAGCACCAGCTATTGAAGAAGCTGTCTTTTCCCCACTGTATATTCATGGCTCCTTTATCATATATTAATTGACATATATACATGGGTTTATATTTGGGCTCTCTATTATGTTCTATTGATCTGTCTTGTCTGGTCTATTCTTGTGCCAGACCATACTGTTTTGATTACTATAGCTTTGTAGTATAGCTTGAAGTCAGGGAGTGTAATCCCCCCAGCTTTGTTCTTCTTTCTCAGGATTGCTTTGTCTATTTGGGGTCTTTTGTGGTTCCATATGAATTTTAGAATTATTTGTTCTAGTTCATTGAAAAATGCTGCTGTTATTTTGATAGGGATTGCATTGAATCTGTAAATTGCTTTGGGCAGGATGGCCATTTTGGCAATATTAATTCTTCCTATTCATGAGCACTGGATAGATTTCCATTTATTTGTGTCTTCTTTAATTTCTCTAATGAGCGTCTTAACAGTTTTTAGAGTACAGGTCTTTTCACCTCCTTGGTTAGGTTTGTTCCTAGGTATTTTTTTCTTTTTGATGCAGTTGTAAATGGAATTGTTTTCCTGATTTCTCTTTCTGCTAGTTTATTGTTATCATATAGGAATGCAACAGATTTCTGTGTATTAATTTTGTATCCTGTAACTTTGCTGAATTCAATATTAGTTCTAATAGTTTTTTGGTGGAGTCTTTAGGGTTTTCTATATATAATATCATTTTATAGGCAAATAGTGACAATTTAGATTCTTCCTTACCCATTTAGATGTGTTTTATCTCTTTGTCTTGTCTGATTGTCATGGCTAGGACCTCCAGTACTATGCTGAATAAAAGTGGTGAGACATCTTTGTCTTGTTCCTGATATTAGAGAAAAAGCTTTCTGCTTTTTGCTATTAAGTATGAGGTTATCTGTGGTTTTGTTGTATATGGCCTTTATTATGTTGAGGTATGTACCTTCTGTAGCCATTTTGTTGAGAGTTTTTATAGTGAACGAATGTTGAATTTTGTCAATTGCTTTTTCAGCATCTGTTGAGATTATCATGTGGTTTTTATCCTTTTTGTTAATGGTGTATATGATATTGATTGATTAATGAATATTGTACTATCCTTGCCATAGGTTTCTTTTTACCAGTCATAGCATATAGTTGTAATTTTATGAATAATGAGCAAAAACTAATTGATGTCAGAGGTATTGAAAACATCTTGAAATAAAACCTCCTCTTGAGTGATTTCATTCATACTTAATCTTTAGGCCCAGAGACTTTAAAAGTTGAAAGTGTAATGCATTCATTTTTTTTCTTCCTAGCTCTTACAAAATTTCTTGCTTATTTATCTTCCCCCTTATATCATTTATCTTTCCACTTTTATCACTCAAAAGAGGATTAGAAGTTAGTACGTTTACTTTTAGGTATTTGTTTCACTAATAATCCTTTTTTCATGTTGATGTTTTATAGATTGGGTACACATTTACAGAGTTTTTTATCCTTTCTGGTATCCATGAGAGATGTGATGTAGTGTTCTGTGAAACCAAGCATTTATCAGGACACTACAACAAATTCCGAAATACACATTACATTTAATTATGATATTGAATTGACTATGTAATCTTAATAGTTCAATTCTGTGTTTTAGAATACTGATGCTTTGTGGGTAGGAGTGGTTTGGCACATTAGTTGAGGCTGTTAGATTTTCATCTTACATAGGAGTAGCTTCTTTTCATTCCTGATTTGTCTTCATGTGAGAGTTATTTCTTTTACCTCATCTTTTGGAACATGTGTGTATGTATAGGCACTTACACACACACATACACCTTGAAGTGTGGAACTGTTAAATTTTTGACTTTCTGTGATCCCTGTACTTACTCATCATGGCAGCTACTTACGTAGTTTGATCAGAGATGTCCAGAAAGTTGTTAAAGTCTTGTCAACTTAAAGTAAAAGGGAAAATACTTAAAGATTTACTAGGTGATTAACAGGTTTGATAAAGATTTCACAGGCCTCACCAGGGCAAATGATGAAAAAACTAAGTAGGATGTTATCTTACCAGCACAAGCAACTAGGAGCAATTTAGCTCTATGAATGTCTTATTCCTTCTATCTCTACCTTCTGTTTTAGTTAAAGTATCAATGCCTCCTGTGTAGTACTTGGCAGTTTTTAATTTTATAAGGTAAACAAACATGTTTTTCTTCCTTCTCCTTAAGTTCAGAAAACTGATATACTACGATATTGGATGACTTGTTCAAGGTTATTTGGCTGGTATATAGATGAGGACTCTTGGTTTCAAATAATAGAAACTTTAAAGTTATTGAAGCAAAAAAGATAGTTTGTTGGCTTATATAACTAGTAAATTTAGGGATGTAGCTGGTTGCAGGTATGCCTAGATTTAGGGGCTTGAGCTTTGTTTTAGGATATTTTTACCTTCTTTTGGCTTCATTTGCATACAAGGTGTCCTAGACTGGCCATAGTTGCCTCTGGCAGCTCTTTGTTTATAACTGCCATTTTATCAGCCCAATGAAGAAAGTAAGGTTTTTTGAAAGTACCAATACAATATGGGGACATAATTTTCAGGCTCATTCTTGAACCAGTCATCCTTCACTGTGGCCAGCTAACTGGAGTCTTCTCATTGACCAGGCTTGGGTCACATGCCACTGTGAAGCAGGATTGAGACCATCCCTACGTGAACTACATATATGGAGAGTAGGGCAAGAGTAGTTCTCCAAAAGGATACTGAGCAGGCAAAAAATATAGGTCCCTGGTAAGTTAGTGAGCCTGTACTTCTGGTCCTAAAGCTGACGTTATTTTCTGTTTTACTGCTACTAAGAATGGCAAGAGAATTACAATCACAAAAATAGAGTTGTCTAAAGATAGGACATATAATCTTGAAATTCATAAATTGTCTAATAACAAAATCCATTTTCCTTCTCCGTGGCAAGTTGGGTATTATCACCTCGTAACATCTTAGAGTTTAGACACTATTAAATAGTCTGATCTCATTCTGACTATTACCATAGGAACCAACTTCGGGAGGCTACCATAGTAGGTTTGAATCCTAGTCATATTCAAATCCTACTACTAGTTTGAAATACATATGTGGGAAGGAGGCTTAACAGAAAAGCTGTTGTTGGGTTGTTTGAATGTTCTAACATTGCAAGAGGCTTTTGATTTCTACACAGAAGAATTTTTCTCCCAGTTCACCCTGTCTTCTCCTGCCTGTCTCTGCACCCCTACCACCCTCCTTTTTGTTTCTTGGCTTAAGTCTATTCCTTTCTCTAATCCGTCCCCGTCCCCAGAAGACACCACATAGTTTCCTCACCCCCTTGAGTAGAGGCATGATGACCATTCTTTTCCTTCAAGGAAAGTACTATAGGATGGAATTGCATGTTGACATGCTTAAGAATGGTTAAGGAGAACCCACCTTCCTCATTTGTACAAGAAGCTTTGTGTCTCTGAAGACCAAAGCCAGATTATCCTGTCCCAGATTTCTTTGGGCAGCTTCAGCTCAGTTGTCTCTGAAGGTCCTAGTAGCAGCTTAGATACTGTAGATACAGTTTAGGGGCTTCTGTAAACTCTTTTGTGCCTAAGATGGGTGTGAGAATGGAGATGGGAGGTAATGTTAAATGCTCTGGTTTTCATTCCTGCTGTCACCAACATAAAAATGACCTAACCATATTTTGGGCCCCCAGGCAGCACTGAAATGACATGTCACCTGCTGACCTAATGCATTTCATTTCTGGTAGTAGGATAACAAAGCAATTTGCTCAATTTGCGATTGACTATTTACTCTTTAAAGCAGCAATGATTAGCTCTAGTGTAAGAATCACATACTCTGTCAAGAATTAAAACTTTAAAGAAGGAAAGTTACCCTTTTTCAAAGAAGTCATTTAAATATGGTATATTTCATCTCAGAGACTATGCTTTAGAAAGCTACTTTTTACTGTTGTTCCCCAGGAAGGAGTACAATCTGCTGATGAAATTTGAGATAACAGAAGTATTTCTCAGCAGCAGCTGAATGGAACAGAGAACTAGGAGACTGCTATATTTATCTTTAGGTAAATTTTGCAATTTACTAGGAAAAGAAATCTGTATAGCATGCAAGCAGATTAACTCATGTTAATCCAGCAGCTGCTTCTCTGGCAAATAGAAGAGAGGGGTATGTACTACAGTCCTGCACACATACTCAGGTGCTAAACATACTTTCTTTGTCTCAGAAACTGTGCCAAGAGCCACATATGCTGATGAGTTGCTGGCTCTTCTATTTTAATTTTTTTTTCAAATCTGAACTCCCATTGGTTTCTCTCCCCCATTAAAATGAAGTGATTAAAACTTTTCTAAATGATAGTTTTAGGAGTTTGGACTCTGCTCTTGAACATTGTGTTTAATAATTATGTATAGTACTGCGATTGATGAATTAGAGTTAACAGAAGCACCTACTTCATCCCCTCCCAGAGATCCTTATGTCAGTAAGTGACATGCTGGCAGAATTAAGGTGTCTGCTTCCAGTTCAGCCCTCTTTTATTTCTTGTTGCTTTCTATGATTTGCCAGCTATGGAATTCGCTTCCCTGCATGGGCCTCTCAGAAGCCAGCTCTCCAGCTTTCCCCACACCCTCTCAGTCAGCAGAACAGGGAAATCACACTGATCAGCACACCACTCAGTTGATCAAAGGAAGCCAGCCACTTTTCTTCAACAAGACCCAGCGGTATTAGTCACTATGCCTTCTCCTGCCGTGAGCAAGGCCACTGGAACACCGCTGGCAACATCAGTCTGTGTGTAAAAAGCTGCTCATGTTCCCTTTGCTTTGGCTTTAGCTTAAGCCTCAGCAAGTGGGTAGGAAAAGAGGAAAATGCCCCAACAACCAGTATCTCTCCTTTTTAAAACTTGGTGTGAAGCATTGCCCTCCATTGGCACTCCCTACTGGCAATCCCTAATTCTGCTGGGGAAAGACTTGCTAATTTTCTTTTAATTGTAAAATAGCAGACAGAACCCCACAGCAAATTGAACATGTGGTGACTATATGAAATATATGACAGAATACAATCTTACATTGATTAATAACAGGTCTGACAAATCTATAAAATTAAGCCACATTTTTTAGTAATTAATTTCTTGATTTCTGTTGCTTTTTAGTGTTTTCTGGATAGTCTTAATGTTACTTTGTGGGGAACCTTTGGGCTCCAACTCTAATTTGTTGGCTAGAGAGGGCAGTTTGCTATTTGTTGCTTTAACAGTGTTGCTATAATTCCCTTTCCTGTAATCTCTTGGCATTTCAGTTTACAGTATGGAGCATGGAAGAGAGACCCCCTGAGTATGACAGTGGCTGCTCTTTGTCACTTGCAGCTGTGTTTGCAAGGGAGCATGCTGGCAACCAGCAAGGAGAATGCTGTGACAGGTGGGAAAAGCAAAACCAGATAATAGGCTTCTCCTTTCTCCTATCCTCTTTCTGTTCCCTTCTTTCCTCCTACCCTTTTCTATCTGACCTTCCATTTTTCTTCTCTTCCCCTTTTAGAAGCCATCTGTTTCCCTCTACCAGTTCTTTTTGGCTTGCAGATGCCACTATACAAGAATACACTTATGTTGGAGCTAGCGTATGTTTGACCTGTACTGAACATATGTATTTGGGCTAGGCTCAGCCTGATGTACTGAAGGGAATGGTAAGAGCCTGGCATATAAAACTTGATGAATTTTACATACCAGCTCTAGAGACTCAAAAGATCAAGATATCTTACTACTTGGATTTGAGAAATGAGAGAGGACCTTTCTAAAACCTCACTCTGCAAGTTATGCATTACTTTCTATTAGCGAGGGGAGCAACATTAGTCTGTGTGTAAGGAGCTGCATATGTTCCCTTGGCCTTAGTGTGGACTTAACGCAAAAGGGGAGGAAGGAAGGAAAATGCTCCAACCACCATTATCTCTTCTTTCTAAAACTTGGTGGGAGGCATTTTCATCCCTGTTGTTAGTAACACAGGTTGTCATTCTACAGAGCTAGTTTGGCTCTTCCCTGACCAGGCCCCCAGTTAATGGTCTTCCTTCAGTTATCTTCTCCTCAGCATTGCCGGGAGGATTGTAAAATGGAGCAGCCACTTTGGAAAACAATCTGGCAGTTCCTCAAAATGTTAAACATAGAGTTACCATGTGACTCAGCAATTTCACTCCTAGATATATGCCCAAGAGAAATGATAACATATGTCCAAACAAAACTTGTACACAGATGTCCATAGCAGCATTATTCATGATATCCAAAAAGTGGAAACAACCATCTATCACCAACTGATAGCTGGTTAAATAACCTATGTTGTATACCTATACAATGGAATATCATTTGGCAATAAAAGAAATGAAGTACTGGTACATGCTGCCACATGAATGAATCTTAAAAAACACTATGTTAAGTGAAAGAAGGCCACAAAAGGCTATACATTATATGATTCCATTTATATTAAATGTCTAGAATATGCACATCTATAGAGACAGAAAGTAAATTAATGGCTGCCCAGGGTGGAGAGAATTGTGTGTGGGGGTGAGGGAGACGGAAATAGGGAGTGACTGCTTATGTGTCTGAGTTTCTTTTTGGGGTGATGAAATGTTCTGAAATTGATAGTGGTGATGGTTGAATAATCTGTAAATATGCAAGCCATTGGATTGTACACTTTAAATGGGTGAATTGTATGGTATGTTGAATTATTTCTCAATGAAGCTATTTTTTAAATTATTCTTACATATTTCGTTTGGTCTGAGGGCAGTGATTGTGTTTCTTAAAGTTGTAGAGGCTAGAAGAACCCATAGTCTCAATAAGAATACCAGTCTAATAAGGTAATAACTTATTTGCACAGTGTCATTGTTTACTGATAGTTTTCACATATGTTATCTAATTTGAACCCCAGTGAACCCCAGTTGCAGATGAAAGTGACACACATAAAGATAAAGTAACTTAAGATTATAAAACGAGTAAGTGGCAGAGCAAGTATTTAATCTTAGGCTTTCTGATTCCTAGAAACTGCTCTGGTCAGAATACTGTCAGCACATTGCAAAGAAAGTAATGGTGATCCTTGATATTTTCCAGATTTTTAATTATGCTTGACCCTTTCACCTCTTGAATATGACTAGAAAAGTACTCCCTTTCTCAGTCTTGCTTTACTTATCTGGAAATTGGAGATATGAGTGTCTTCCATCTCAGAAGTCACTTACCTCCTGTCTTGGTTTCTTTATCTAGAATAGGGAGCTAGGAATGTTACCTATCTCATGGGCATATATTAAGGACTAATGAATGAAAAACAAGTATAAAATATCTTGCCAGGCTGTAGAAATTCTTCAAAATGAACTCTCAAAGGGTATTGTCTTTATCTTTCTTTCATGTTATGCCACAGTAAGACCTCAGCCGGATGTAATGATAACCACATATATCACTTTTTCTCTAAGGAGCTCAAACACATTACAGACATCGAGTTAATCCTCCCTACGACCCTGTGAGTAACCTAGGGAACTAGTATCAGAGGAGCTAGAGCGCAGAAGGGTGAAGTAACATGCCTGAAGCCTTTCTCTCAGGCTGGGTCTATGCTATACCAATTGCTTATTTATTTGTCCCTGGTGATACTCATATTCGGTCAATTACATTTATTCTCTATGAGTTTGTCACTTGTTAAACATTAAAAAAATGCTTGAATAGCTCTCTTGAATCACTTTACATAGCTTAAACTTTATTGAGGATAAAGCTGCTTATTTTGATCTGTCTGTGTCACCCTTGATCTGGACTAGAAAAAACTTCAAAACTGAGTATACACTTTTGACTTGAATATTCGCTATGGTGAGCAGTGCCAACTCTTTCTGTCCTGCTGTGTAGACAGGAGCAATCCTGGATGAGTCTTTGGAAACGATTCTCATTTGTCCAGGCACTTTTCACAGAGTTAAGGCAGACTTTCTTTCAAGTTGTTGAGTTTTACAGTGTGTTTACATGTAGAAAGCTTATTTACCACCTGGATTACAACCTAGATCTTCACCACCGTCATCATCATTTAATATTATTTTGATCTTATGGCTTTGATCCCATTACCAACCCTTCTGACAGAGAATATATATGTGGGGAATGTGTGAGGTGACTAGGAAGGCCTATATGAGACTGCATCAGAGCAGCTTCTAATAACTCACTAGAAAACAGAGTAGAGCCTGACCCATCCACTGGACAACATTAAATTCTGGCTTTTCTCTTCCCTTATGTTAAGGGAACCTCTGGTTTCTTGCCAAGGCTGCCTGGCAGTGTTTTGGATTTGGGAGTTTTTGCTTTTTTGATTGTTCATTTTTTGGGGGGCTGTTCTCTTTTGTCATATGGATCTCTTACCTTACTTGATGGGGACACCATCCCCACTCCAGAAGTGGATTTACCTCGCGAATTAGCCTTGCTGGTGTGCTGCCTCAGGGGAGGTGGTCCCAGTGCTGTTGGCACTGTCCTATGTACAGTAAATTAAACCGCCTGCTGTGGACCTGGGTTTCTGCTGCCGCTGTTCACTGATGTGTGTAAATTGAGTGAAGCACGTGTACACAAGCTCAGGCACACTTGTAAAAACAAACTCTGAAAATAAAAAGAGATGAAGTTGGGGTAAAGCCTTCAGCTTTTAAATAAGCTTAGTAATCTGGCTAAGCTGAATGCCAGAGCTCACAAAGCTGAGAATTGCATTTATGAAGCAAAGACAGGCCCTTTTTGTGTTTTTTTATCTTTTCTTCCCAAAGTGTATTGAATTTTTTTTAAAGTACCTTTTTTTAAAATTAAGGTATTATTGATATACACACCTATGAATGTTTCACATGAAAAACAATGTGGTTACTACATTCACCCATATTATCAAGGCCCCACCCATACCCCATTGCAGTCGCTGTCCATCAGTGTAGTAAGATGCCACAGAGTCACTATTTGACTTCTCTGTGCTACACTGTCTTCCCCATGACCCCCCACACTATGTGTACTAAACATAATACCCCTAATCCCCTTGTCCCTCCCTCCCCACCTGCTCTCCCACACCCCTCCCCTTTGGTAAAGGCTAGTTCCTACTTGGAGTTTGTGAATCTGCTACTCTTTTGTTCCTTCAGTTTTGCTTTGTTGTTATACTCCACAAATGAGGGAAATTATTTGGCACTTGTCTTTCTCTGCGTGGCTTATTTCACTGAGCATAATATCCTCCAGCTCCATCCATGTTGTTGCAAATGGTAGGATTTGTTTCTTTCTAATGGCTGAATAGTATTACATTGTGTATATGTACCCCCTCTTCTTTATCCATTCATCTACTGATGGACACTTAGGTTGCTTCCATATCTTGTTTATTGTAAATAGTGCTGCAATAAACATAGGGGTGTATATGTCTTTTTGAATATGAGAAGTTCTTTTCTTTGGGTAAATTCCTAGGAGTGGAGTTCCCTGGTCAAATGGTATTTCTATTTTTAGTTTCTTGAGGAACCTCCATATTTCTTTACACAATGGTTGAACTAGTTTCCATTCCCACGAGCAGTGTAGGAGGGTTCCCCTTTCTCCGCATGCTCGCCAGCATTTGTTGTTCTTAGTCCTTTAGATGGTAGCCATCCTTACTGGTGTGAGGTGATACCTCATTGTGGTTTGAATTTGCATTTCCCTGATGATTATTGATGTGGAGCATCTTTTCATGTATGTGTTCTCCATCTGAGTTTTTTCTTTGGAGAATTGTCTGTTCATATCCTCCGCCCATTTTTAAACTGGGTTTTATTTGCTTTTTGGGTGTTGAGGCATGTGAGTTTTTTATATAATTTGGATGTTAACCCCCTGTCAGAAATGTCATTTACAAATATATTCTCCCATACTGTAGGATGCCTTTTTGTTCTGTTGATGGTGTCCTTTGCTGTATAGAAGCTTTTTAGTTTGATATAGTCCCATGTGTTCATTTTTGCTTTTGTTTCCCTTGCTCGAGGAGATGAGTTCAGGAAGAAGTTGCTCATGTTTACATTCAGGAGATTTTTGCCTATCCTGTCTTCTAAGAGTTTTATGGTTTCATGACCTACATTCAAATCTTTGATCCATTGCGAGTTTACTTTTCTGTGTGGGGTTAAACAATAATCCAATTTCATTCTCTTGCATGTAGCTGTCCAGTTTTGCCAACACCAGTGTTAAAGAGGCTGTCATTTCCCCATTGTATGTCCATATAGTTCCTTTATCATATATTAATTGACCATATATGGTTGGGTTTATATCTGGGCTCTCTAGTCTGTTCCATTGGTCTATTGTTCTGTTCTTGTGCCAGTACAAAACTGTCTTGATTACTGTGGCTTTGTAGCAGAACTTGAAGTCAGGGAGCATAATTCCCCCAACTTTATTCTTCCTTCTCAGGATTGCTTTGGCTATTTGGGGTCTTTTGTGTTTCCATATGAATTTTAGAACTATTTGCTCTAGTTCATTGAAGAATGCTGTTGGTATTTTGATAGCAATTGCATTGAATCTGTAGATTGCTTTAGGCAGGATGACCATTTTGACATTAATTCTTCCTATCCGTGAGCACAGGATGTTTCCATTTATTGGTATCTTCTTTAATTTCTCTCATGAGTGTCTTGTCTTCATAGTATAGGTCTTTCACTTCCTTGGTTAGGTATATTCCTAGGTATTTTATTCTTTTTGATGCAGCTGTGAATGGAATTGTTTTCCTGATTTCTCTTTCTGCTAGTTCACCATTAGTGTATAGGAATGCAACAGATTTCTGTGTATTAATTCTGTATCTCGCAACTTTACTGAATTCAGATATTAGATCTAGTAGTTTTGGAGGGGCTTCTTAGGATTTTTTATGTACAATATCATGTCATCTGCAAACAGGGACAGTTTTACTTCTTCCTTACCAATCTGGCTGCCTTTTATTTTGTTGTGTTGTCTGATTGCCATGGCTAGGACCTCTAGAACTATGTTGAATAAAAATGGGGAGAGTGGGCATCCTTGTCTTGTTCCCCATCTTAAAGGAAAAGCTTTCAGCTTCTCGCTGTTAAGTATGATGTTGGCTGTGGGTTTGTCATATATGGCCTTTATCATATGTTGAGGTACTTGCTTTCTATACCCATTTTGTTGAGAGGTTTTATCATGAATGGGTGTTGAATTTTGTCAAATGCTTTTTCAGCATCTATGGAGATGATCATGTGGTTTTTGTCCTTCTTTTTGTTGATGTAATGGATGATATTAATGGATTTTCGAATGTTGTACCATCCTTCCATCCCTGGGATGAATCGCACTTGATCATGATGGATGATCTTTTTGATGTGATTTTGAATTCGGATTGCTAATATTTTGTTCGGTATTTCTGCATATATGTTCAGCAGGGATATTGGTCTGTAATTTTCTTTTTTGGTGGTATCTTTGTCTGGTTTTGGTATTAGAATGATGTTGGCTTCGTAGAATGAGTTTGGGAGTATTCCCTCCTCTTTTACTTTTTGGAAAACTTTAAGGAGGATGGTTATTAGGTGTTCACTAAATGTTTGATTAAATTCATCAGTGAAACCATCTTCTCCATGTGTTCTGCTCTTAGGTAGTATTTTGATTACCAATTCAATTTCTTTACTGGTAATTGGTTTCTTCAGATTTTCCATTTTTCCTGGGTCAGCCTTGGAAGGTTGTATTTTTCTAGAAAGTTGTCCATTTCTTTTGGGTTATCCAGTTTGTGACCATATAATTTTTCATAGTATTCTCTCATAATTCTTTGTATTTCTGTGGTGTCCATAGTGATTTTTCCTTTCTCATTTCTGATTCTGTATATATGGATCGTTTTTCTTGATAAGTCTGGCTAGGGGTTATCTATTTTGTTTATTTTCTCAAAGAACCAGCTCCTGCTATCACTGATTCCATTGTTTTATTCTTCTCAGTTTTATTTATGTCTGCTTTAAACTTTATTATATCTCTCATTCTACTTACTTTGGACCTCATTTGTTCTTCCTTTTCTAGTTTCATTAACTATAAGTTCAGACTGTTCATATGGGATTGTTCTTCTTTCCTGAGGTAGGCCTGTATTGCAATATATTTCCCTCTTAGCATGGCCTTCACTGCTTCCCACAGATTTTGTGGTGTTGAATTATTGTTGTCATTTGTCTCCATATATTGCTTGATCTCTGTTTTCATTTGGTCATTCATCCATTGATTATTTAGGAGCATGTGATTCAACCTCCATGTATTTGTGGGCTTTGTCATTTTATTTTAGTAATTTATTTCTAGTTTCATATCTTTGTGACCTGAGAAGCTGGTTGGTACAATTTCAATCTTTTTGAATTAACTGAGGTTCTTTTTTGACCTAGTGTATGATCTATTCTTGAAAATGTTCCATGTGCACTTGAGAAGAATGTGTATCCTGTTGCTTTTGGATGGAGTGTTCTGTAGATGTCTGTTAGGTCCATCTTTTCTAATACAGTGTTCAGTGCCTTTGTCTCCTTACTTATTTTCTGTCTGGTTGATCTGTCCTTCGGAATGAGTGGTGTGTTGATGTCTCCCAAAATGAATGCATTGCATTCTATTTCCCCCATTAATTCTGTTAGTATTTGTTTCACATATGTGGGTGATCCTGTGTTGGGTGCAGAGATATATTTTTTTAATAGTTTATTTTGGTATCATTAACCTACAATAACATGTGCAATATTATGGTGATTAAGCTACCCCCTTCATCAGGTCCCCACACCAACCCCATTACAGTCACTGTCCATCAGTGTAGTGAGATGCTATAGAGTCACTACTTGTCTTCTCCTGAGGTGTACAGCCCTCCCCGTGCCCCCCCAACATTACATCTGCTAATCGTAATGCCTCTTTTTCCCCCTTGTCCCTCCCTTCCCACCCATCTTCCCCAGTCCCTTTCTCTTTGGTAACTATTAGTCCATTCTTCGGTTCTGAAGTCTGCTGCTGTTTTGTTGCTTCAGTTTTTTTCTTTGTTCTTATACTCCACATATGAGTGAAATCATTTGATACTTGTCTTTTTCAGCTTGGCTTATTTCACTGAGCATAATACCCTCTAGCTCCATCCATGTTGTTGCAAATGGTAGGATTTGTTTTCTTCTTATGGCTGAATAATATTCCATTGTGTATATGTACCACCTCTTCTTTAGCCATTCATCTACTGATGGACACTTAGGTTGCTTCCATTTCTTGGCTATTGTAAATAGTGCTGCAATAAACATAGGGGTGCATATGTGTTTTTCAAACTGGGCTGCTGCATTCTTAGGGTAAATTCCTAGGAGTGGAATTCCTGGGTCAAATGGTATTTCTTTTTTTTTTTTAATATAATTTATTTTATTATCATTAATTTACAATTACATATGCAATATTACGATTATTAAACTACCCCTTCATCAGGTCCCCCCCACCAACCCCACTACAGTCACTGTCCATCAGCGTAGTGAGATGCTATAGAATCACTACTTGTCTTCTCTGAGTTGTACTGCCCTCCCCGTGCCCCCCCAACATTACATCTGCTAATCGTAATGCCCCTTTTTCCCTCTTATCCCTCCCTTCCCGCCCATTTTCCCCAGTACTTTTCCCTTTGGTAACTATTAGTCCGTTCTTGGGTTCTGTGAGTCTGCTGCTGTTTTGTTCCTTCAGTTTTTTTCTTTGTTCTTATACTCCACATATGAGTGAAATCATTTGATACTTGTCTTTTTCGGCTTGGCTTATTTCACTGAGCATAATACCCTCTAGCTCCATCCATGTTGTTGCAAATGGTAGGATTTGTTTTCTTCTTATGGCTGAATAATATTCCATTGTGTCTATGTACCACATCTTCTTTATCCATTCATCTACTGATGGACACTTAGGTTGCTTCCATTTCTTGGCTATTGTAAATAGTGCTGCAATAAACATAGGGGTGCATCTGTCCTTTTCAAATTGGGCTGCTGCATTCTTAGGGTAAATTCCTAGGAGTGGAATTCCTGGCTCAAATGGTATTTCTATTTTGAGTTTTTTGAGGAACCTCCATACTGCTTTCCACAATGGTTGAACTAATTTGCAGTCCCACCAGCAGTGTAGGAGGGTTCCCTTTTCTCCACATCCTCGCCAACATTTGCTGTTGTTTGTGTTTTGGATGTTGGCCATCCTCACTGGTGTGAGGTGATATATCATTGTGGTTTTAATCTGCATTTCTCTGATGATTAGCGATGTGGAGCATCTTTTCATGTGCCTGTTGGCCATCTGAATTTCTTCTTTGGAGAAGTGTCTATTCATGTCCTCTGCCCATTTCTTAATTGGATTATTTGCTTTCTGTTTGTTAAGGTGCATGAGTTCTTTATATATTTTGGATGTCAACCCTTTATCAGATACGTTTTTTATGAATATATTCTCCCATACTGTAGGATGTCTTTTTGTTCTACTGATGGTGTCCTTTGCTGTACAGAAGCTTTTCAGCTTGATATAGTCCCACTTGTTCATTTTTGCTTTTGTTTCCCTTGCCTGGGAGATATGTTCATGAAGAAGTCGCTCATGTTTATGTCCAAGAGATTTTTGCCTATGTTTTTTTCTAAGAGTTTTATGGTTTCATGACTTACATTCAGGTCTTTGATCCACCTTGAGTTTACCTTTGTGTATGGGGCTAGACAGTAGTCCAGTTTCATTCTCTTACATGTAGCTGTCCAGTTTTCCAACACCAGCTGCTGAAGAGGCTGTCATCTCCCCATTGTATATCCAAGGCACTTTTATCAAATATTGACTGTATATGTTTGGGTTAATGTTTGGATTTTCTATTCTGTTCCACTGGTCTGTGGGTCTGTTTTTGTGCCAATACCAAATTGTCTTGATTGCTGTGGCTTTGTAGTAGAGCTTGAAGTCAGGGAATGTAATTCCCCCTGTTTTATTCCTCCTTTTCAGATTGCTTTGGCTATTTGGGGTCTTTTGTGGTTCCATATGAATTTTAGAATTATTTGTTCCAGTTCATTGAAGAAAGCTGTTGGTAGTTTGATAGGGATTGCATTGAATCTGTAGATTGCTTTAGGTAGTATAGCCATTTTGACAGTATTTATTCTTCCTAGCCAAGAGCATGGGATGCATTTCCATTTGTTAGTGTCCTCTTTAATTTCTCTTAGGAGTGTCTTGTAATTTTCAGAGTACAGGTCTTTCATTTCCTTCGTTAGGTTTATTCCTAGGTATTTTATTCTTTTTGATGCAATTGTGAATGGAATTGTTTTTCTGATTTCTCTTTCTGTTAGTTCATCATTAGTGTATAGGAAAGCAACAGATTTGTGTGTTAATTTTGTATCCTGCAACTTTGCTGAATTCAGATATTAGTTCTAGTAGTTTGGGAATGGAATCTTTAGGGTTTTTTATGTACAGTATCATGTCATCTGCAAATAGTGACAATTTGACTTCTTCTTTACCAATCTGGATGCCTTGTATGTCTTTGTTTTGTCTGATTGCTGTGGCTAGGACCTCCAGTACTATGTTGAATAACAGTGGAGAGAGTGGGCATCCCTGTCTTGTTCCCGATCTTAGATGAAAAGCTTTCAGCTTCTCGCTGTTAAGTATGATGTTAGCTGTGGGTTTGTCATATATGGCCTTTATGATGTTAAGGTACTTGCCCTCTATACCCATGAAAGTTTTAATCATGAATGGATGCTGAATTTTGTCAAATGCTTTTTCAGCATCTATGGAGATGATCATGTGGTTTTTGTTCTTCTTTTTGTTGATGTGGTGGATGATGTTGATTGATTTTCAAATGTTGTACCATCCTTGCATCCCTGGGATGAATCCCACTTGATCATGGTGTATGATCCTCTTGATGTATTTTTGAATTCGGTTAGCTAATATTTTGTTGAGTATTTTTGCATCTATGTTCATCAGGGATATTGGTCTGTAATTTTCTTTTTTGGTGAGGTCTTTGCCCGGTTTTGGTATTAGAGTGATGCTGGCTTCATAGAATGAGTTTGGAAGTATTCCCTCCTCTTCTATTTTTTGGAAAACTTTAAGGAGAATTGCTGTTATTTCTTCTCTATATGTCTGGTAGAATTCAGAGGTGAATCCATCAGGCCCGGGGGTTTTGTTCTTGGGTAGTTTTTTGATTACCAATTCGATTTCGTCACTGGTGATTGGTCTGTTTAGTTTTTCTGTTTCTTGCTTGGTCAGTCTTGGAAGGTTGTATTTTTCTAAGAAGTCGTCCATTTCTTCTATGTTTTCCAGCTTGTTAGCATATAGATTCTCATAATATTCTCTTATGATTCTTTGTATTTCTGTGGGGTCCGTTGTGATTTTTCCTTTCTCATTTCTGATTGTGTTTGTGTGTGTAGATTCTCTTTTTCTCTTAATGAGTCTGGCTAGGGGTTTATCTATTTTGTTTATTTTTTCAAAGAACCAGCTCTTGGTTTTATTGATTTTTTCTATTGTTTTATTCTTCTCAATTTTATTTATTTCTTCTCTAATCTTTATTATGTCCCTCCTTCTGGTGACTTTGGGCCTCATTTGTTCTTCTTTTCCAATTTCAGTAATTGTGTCTTTAGACTATTCATTTGGGAATGTTCTTCCTTCTTTAAATAGGCCTGGATTGCAATATACTTTCCTCTTAGAACTGCCTTTGCTGCGTCCCACAGAAGTTGTGGCTTTGTGTTGTTGTTGTCATTAGTCTCCATATATTCTTTGATTTCTGTTTTGATTTGGTCGTTAACCCATTGATTAATTAGGAGAGTGTTGTTAAGTCTCCATGTATTTGTGAGCCTTTTTGATTTCTTTCTAAAATTTATTTCTAGTTTTATACCTTGGTGATCTGAGAAGTTGGTTGGTAGGATTTCAATATTTTTGAAATTACTGAGGTTCTTTTTGTGGCCTAGTATGTGGTCTATTCTGGAAAATGTTCCATGTGCACTTGAGAAGAATGTGTATCCTGTTGCTTTTGGGTGTAGAGTTCTGTAGATGTCTGTTAGGTCCATCTGTTCTAGTGTGTTGTTCAGTGCCTCTGTGTCTTTACTTATTTTCTGTCTGGTTGATCTGTCCTCTGGAGTGAGTGGTGTGTTGAAGTCTCCTAAGATGAATGCATTGCTGTCTATTTCCTCCTTTAATTCTGTTAGTATTTGTCTCACATATGCTGGCGCTCCTGTGTTGGGTGCATATATATTTATAATGGTTATATCTTCTTGTTGGACTGACCCCTTTATCATTATGTAATGTCCTTCTTTATCTTTTGCTACTTTCTTCGTTTTGAAGTCTATTTTGTCTGATACAAGTACTGCAACACCTGCTTTTTTCTCTTTGTTGTTTGCATGAAATATCTTTTTCCATCCCTTCACTTTTAGTCTGGGTATATCTTTGGATTTGAGGTGAGTTTCTTGTAGGCAGCATATAGATGGGTCTTGCTTTTTTATCCATTCTGTAACTCTGTGTCTTTTGATTGGTGCATTCAGTCCATTTACATTTAGGGTGATTATTGAGAGGTATGTACTTATTGCCATTGCTGGCTTTAGGTTCGTGGTTACCAAGGGTTCAAGGGTTGCTTCTTTACTATCTAACAATCTAACTTAACTTTCTTGTTACGTTATTGTAAACGCAGTCTGATGTTTCTTTATTTCTCACCCTTCTTATTCCTCCTCCTCCATTCTTTCTATAATAGGTGTTTTATTCTTTGCCTTTAGTTAGTATTTGGATCGTCTGCTTTCTTTGCTATGATTTTAATTTCTCTGGTGACATCTTTTTAGCCTTAGGTGTGCTTCCATCTAGAGCAGTGCATTTAAGATATCCTGTAGTGGTGGTTTATGAGAGGCAAACTCTCTCAACTTTCGTTTGTCTGGAAATTGTTTAATCCCTCCATCATATTTAAATGATAATCATGCTGGATACAATATTCTTGGTTCGAGGCCCTTCTGTTTCATAACGTTAAATATATCATGGCATTCTCTTCTGGCCTGTAAGGTTTCTGTTGAGATGTCTGATGATAGTCTGATGGGTTTTCCTTTGTAGGTGATCTTTTTTCTCTCTCTAGCTGCCTTTAATACCCTGTCTTTATCTTTGATCTTTGCCATCTTAATTATTATGTGTCTTGGTGTTGTCTTCCTTGGGTCCCTTGTGTTGGGAGATCTATGAGCTTCGGTGGACTGCGAGACTACTTCCTTCCCCAGTGAGGGAAAGTTTTCAGCAATTATTTCTTCAAAGACACTTTCTATCCCTTTTTCTCTCTCTTCTTCCTGTGTACTCCTATAATGCGAATATTGTTCCGTTTGGATTGGTCACACAGTTCTCTTAATATTCTTTCATTCCTAGAAATCCTTTTATCTCTCTCTTCCTCAGCGGCTCTGTACTCCTGTTCTCTGTTTTCTATTCCATTAATAGTCTCTTGCATCTCCTCCAGTCTGCTGTTAAGCCCGTCGATCGCTTGTCTGATTTCTGCAATGTCTTTCCTCAGTTCCCTCACTTCCTCCCTCAGCTCTTGCACATTTCTCTGTAGGTCCATCAGCATGGTTATGACTTTTATTCTGAATTCTTTTTCAGGGAGGCTGTGCATTTCCATCCCTTCAGACTCCCTCTCTGGGGTTGTCTGGTTGATTTTGGTCTGTACCATATTCCTCTGTCTTTTCATGGCTGTAGAATTGGTCACTGATAGTTGCCACGTATGTCAGCTGGGCTCTTTAAGACTTTAAAAAGAGAAGAAAAAAAAAGAGAAAAAAAAGAAAAAAAAGAAAGAAAAGAAAAAAAAAAAGAAAAGAAAAAACAAAAAAAACAAAAAAAACAAAAAAAATGCCCACCGGATGTAGATTCTGTGGGAATGCTCTAGGTGGCGCTATTGCCCCACTATTCCACAGCTGTGACTGTGCCGCTCCGCAGGGCCCTTTATCGCTCTGGCAGGGGTGGGAACGAATAGGAGGCTGTTGATCTCAGTGAGAAGTGTAAGTATGGCTACGCTTCCTCGGTCGCCAGCTAAGGCGTCTGAAACTCCCCAGGACTCCCAGCCTGCTGGGCTGAGTGTGCTGGGGCGATCCGGCTCCTCCGCTGGGCTCCTGCCTCTTTAAGACCGCTGAAGAAAGCGCGCTTTTTTTTTCCTTCCCGGGAGCTGGCTGCAAGCACCCTAGCGCATTCCCTGCTCAGATCCTGCCGCTCTGTCTCTCCAATCTCCGCTGCACTGCGCAATGTGGGTCAGCGCTCCCCGCGCAGATCACCGGGACTGGCTACTTCGCGGGGTGTACTTCCACTCCCTCCCGGCTCTGAATCCTCTCCTCCTGCTGGTGCCCTGGGGTGAGGGAGTGTTCGGGTCCCGCAGGGTCGCGGCTCTGTATCTTACCCGCCTCTTGGGGTGCCGAGTCCTCTCGGGTGTAGCTGCATGCTGTGCACTTTCCTGTGTATTCTTGTCTCTCTTTTAGGAATAGATGTATTTGCTGTGTTTTCATAGATAAATATAGTGTTGGGAGGAGATTTCTGCTGCCCTGCTCACACCGCCATCTTCCCGGAAGTCCCAAATGGTATTTCTATTTTGAATTTTTTGAGGAACCTCCATACTGCTTTCCACAATGGTTGAACTAATTTACATTCCCACCAGCAGTGTAGGAGGGTTCCCTTTTCTCTACATCCTCGCCAACATTTGCTGTTGTTTGTGTTTTGGATGTTGGCCATCCTCACTGATGTGAGGTGATATCTCATTGTGGTTTTAATCTGCATTTCTCTGATGATTAGCGATGTGGAGCATCTTTTCATGTGCCTGTTGGCCATCTGAATTTCTTCTTCAGAGAAGTGTCTATTCATGTCCTCTGCCCATTTCTTAATTGGATTATTTGCTTTTTGTTTGTTGAGGTGCATGAGTTCTTTATATATTTTGGATATCAACTCCTTATCAGATATGTCATTTATGAATATATTCTCCGATAATGTAGAATGTTTTTTTGTTCTACTGATGGTGTCCTTTGCTGTACAGAAGCTTTTCAGCTTGATATAGTCCCACTTGTTCATTTTTGCTTTTGTTTCCCTTGCCCAGGGAGATATGTTCGTGAAGAAGTAGCTCATGTTTATGTCCAAGAGATTTTTGCCTATGTTTTTTTCTAAGAGTTTTATGGTTTCATGACTTACATTCAGGTCTTTGATCCACCTTGAGGTTACCTTTGTGTATGGGGCTAGACAGTAGTCCAGTTTCTTTCTCTTACATGTAGCTGTCCAGTTTTTCCAACACCAGCTGCTGAAGAGGCTGTCATCTCCCCATTGTATATCCAAGGCTCCTTTATCAAATATTAATTGACTGTATATGTTTGGGTTAATGTTTGGATTTTCTATTCTGTTCCACTGGTCTGTGGGTCTGTTTTTGTGCCAATACCAAATTGTCTTGATTACTGTGGCTGTGTAGTAGAGCTTGAAGTCAGGGAGTGTAATTCCCCCTGTTTTATTCCTCCTTCTCAGGATTGCTTTGGCTATTCGGGGTCTTTTGTGGTTCCATATGAATTTTAGAATTATTTGTTCCAGTTCATTGAAGAAAGCTGTTGGTATTTTGATAGGGATTGCATTGAATCTGTAGATTGCTTAAGGTAGTATAGCCATTTTGACAATATTTATTCTTCCTAGCCAAGAGCATGGGTTGAATTTCCATTTGTTAGTGTCCTCTTTAATTTCTCTTAGGAGTGTCTTGTAGTTTTCAGAGTACAGGTCTTTCACTTCCTTCGTTAGGTTTATTCCTAGGTATTTTATTCTTTTTGATGTGATTGTGAATGGAATTGTTTTTCTGATTTCTCTTTCTGTTAGTTCATCGTTAGTGTATAGGAAAGCAACAGATTTCTGTGTGTTAATTTTGTGTCCTGCAACTTTGCTGAATTCAGATATTAGTTCTTGTAGTTTTGGAGTGGAGTCTTTAGGGTTTTTTATGTACAGTATCATGTCATCTGCAAATAGTGACAATTTGACTTCTTCTTTACCAATCTGGATGCCTTGTATGTCTTTTGTTTTGTCTGATTGCCGTGGCTAGAACCTCCAGGACTATGTTGAATAACAGTGGAGAGAGTGGGCATCCCTGTCTTGTTCCCGATCTTAGATGAAAAGCTTTCAGCTTCTCGCCATTAAGTATGATGTTATCTGTGGGTTTGTCATATATGGCCTTTATGATGTTGAGATACTTGCCGTCTATACCCATTTTGTTGAGAGTTTTAATCATGAATGGATGGTGTATTTTGTCAAATGTTTTTTCAGTATGTATGGAGATGATCATGTAGTTTTTGTTCTTCTTTTTGTTGATGTGGTGGATGATGTTGATGGATTTTCGAATGTTGTTCCATCCTTGCATTCCTGGGATGAATCCCACTTGATCATGGTGTATGATCCTCTTGATGTATTTTTGAATTCGGTTTGCTAATATTTTGTTGAGTATTCTTGCATCTACGTTCATCAGGGATATTGGTGTGTAGTTTTCTTTTTTGGTGAGGTCTTTGCCAGGTTTTGGTATTAGAGTGATGCTGGCTTCATAGAATGAGTTTGGAAGTATTCCTCCTCTTCTATTTTTTGGAAAGCTTTAAGGATTATGGGTGTTATTTCTTCTCTATATGTCTGGTAGAATTCAGAGGTGAATCCATCAGTCCAGGGGTTTTGTTCTTGGGTAGTTTTTTGATTACCGATTCAATTTCGTTGCTGGTGATTGGTGTGTTTAGTTTTTCTGTTTCTTGCTTGGTCAGTCTTGGGAGATTGTATTTTTCTAAGAAGTTGTCCATTTCTTCTATGTTTTCTAGCTTGTTAGCATATAGATTCTCATAATATTCTGTTACAGTTCTTTGTATTTCTGTGGGGTCATCATTATTTTTCATTTCACATTTCTGATTGTGTTTATGTGTGTAGATTCTCCTTTTCTCTTAATGAGTCTTGCTAGGGGTTTATCTATTTTGTTTATTTTTTCAAAGAACCAGCTCTTGGTTTCATTGATTTTTTCTATTGTTTTATTCTTCTCAATTTTATTTATTTCTTCTCTAATCTTTATTATGTCCCTCCTTCTGGTGACTTTGGGCCTCATTTGTTCTTCTTTTTCCAATTTCAGTAATTGTGTCTTTAGACTATTCATTTGGGAATGTTCTTCCTTCTTTAAATAGGTCTGGATTGCAATATACTTTCCTCTTAGAACTGCCTTTGCTGTGTCCCATAGAAGTTGTGGCTTTGTGTTGTTGTTGTCATTAGTCTCCATATATTCTTTGATTTCTGTTTTGATTTGGTTGTTAACCCATTGATTAATTAGGAGAATGTTGTTAAGTCTCCATGTGTTTGTGAGCCTTTTGGATTTCTTTCTAAAATTTATTTCTAGTTTTATACCTTGGTGATCTGAGAAGTTGTTTGGTAGGATTTCAATATTTTTGAAATTACTGAGGTTCTTTTTGTGGCCTAGTATGTGGTCTATTCCTGAAAATGTTCCATGTGCACTCGAGAAGAATGTGTATCCTGTTGCTTTTGGGCGCAGAGTTCTGTAGATGTCTGTTAGGTCCATCTGTTCTAGTGTGTTGTTCAGTGCCTCTGTCTTTACTTATTTTCTGTCTGGTTGATCTGTCCTTCAGAGTGAGTGGTGTGTTGAAGTCCCCCAAAATGAATGCATTGCTGTCTATTTCCTCCTTTAATTCTGTTATTATTTGTTTCACGTATGCTGGCGCTCCTGTGTTGGGTGCATATATGTTTATAATGGTTATATCTTCTTGTTGGACTGACCCTTTTATCATTATGTAATGTCCTTCTTTATCTCTTGCTACTTTCTTCGTTTTGAAGTCTATTTTGTCTGATACAAGTACTGCAACACCTGCTTTTTTCTCTTGTTGTTTGCATGAAATATCTTTTTCTATCCTTTCACTTCTAGTCTGTGTATATCTTTGGGTTTGACGTGAGTGTCTTGTAAGCAGCAAAGAGATGGGTCTTGCTTTTTTATCTATTCTGTTACTCTGTGTCTTTTGATTGGTGCATTTAGTCCATTTACATTTAGTGTGATTATTGATAGATACGTACTTATTGCCATTGCTGGCTTTAGATTTGTGCTTACCTAAGGTTCAAGGGTTGTTTCTTTACTATCTAACAATCTAACATATCTTTCTTGTTAAGTTTGTGTAAACATCATCTGATGGTTCTTTATTTCTCTCCCTTCTTATTCTTCCTCCTCCATTTTTTATATGCTAGGTTTTTTATTCTTTGCCTTTATTTAGTATTTGGGTCGTCTGCTTTCTTTGCTATGATTTTATTTTCTGTGGTGACATCTTTTTAGCCTTAGGAGTACTTCCCTCTAGAGCAGTTCCTTTAAGATATCCTGTAGAGGTGGTTTATGGGAGCCAAATTCTCTCAGCTTTCACTTGTCTGGAAATTGTTTAATCCCTCCATCACATTTAAGTGATAATCGTGCTGGATACAGTATTCTTGGTTCGGAGCCCTTTGTTTCATTACATTAAATATATGATGCCATTCTCTTCTGGCCTTTAGGTTTCTGTTGAGAAGTCTGATGATAGTTTGATGGGTTTTCCTTTGTAAGTGATCTTTTTTCTTTGTGTAGCTGCCTTTAATAATCTGTCCTTATCTTTGATGTTTGCCATTTTAATTATTAAGTGTCTTGGTGTTGTCTTCCTTGGGTCCCTTGTGTTAGGATATCTGTGGGCTTCCGTGGACTGCGAGACTATTTCCTTTCCCAATATGCGGAAGTTTTCAGCAATTATTTCTCAAAGACACTTTCTATCCCTTTTTCTCTGTCTTCTTCCTCTG
>JAVSCE010001096.1:0-116224 GCA_032199065.1 Smutsia gigantea
AATGTTAATGAAAGGAATGAAATATTATATAAAATTGGATAGAATATTATGGATTGGAATGGAATGTCAAGGAATGTTAGGCAATAGAATGCAATAGAGTATTTTGGAATGGAACAGAAGTTTATTTAATGGAGTGGAATGTTATGGAGTGGAATAGAATGATGGGAAATAGAATGGAATGGAATGCTATGTAAAAGAATGGCATAGAATGTTATGGAATGGAATAGAATGCTATGAAGTAGAATGAATTCGAAAGTTTTGTAATGAAATGGCATGTCATTTAATGGAATGGAATGCTATGGAATGAAATGTAATGTTGGGCAATAGGACCTGAAGTTAAGAAATGGCATGAAATGTTATGGAATAATGCTATGGAATGAAATGTAATGTTGGGCAATAGGATCTGAAGTTAAGAAATGGCATGAAATGTTATGGAATAGAATGGGAGATAATGTTATGGAATGAAATGGAATGTCATGCAAAAGAATGTAATAGAATATTTTGGAATGGAACCTAATGTTAGGGAATTAAATGGAATATTCTGCAATGGAATGTAATAGAATGTTTTGGAGTCGAATGGAAAGCTATGGAATGGAATGGAAAGTTGGGGAATAGAATGGATTGTTAAGGAATGGAATGGAATATTACATAATAGAATGGGATAGAATGTTATGGATTGGAGTGAAATGTTATGCAATGGACTGTAATAAAATATTATGAAATTGAATCAAGCGTTATGTAATGGAATGCAATGTGAAAATGAACGGAATGTTATAGAATGGAATGGAATGTCATGCAATAGAATGAATTAGAATATTTGGGAAGGGAATGGAGTGATATTTAATGGAATGGAATGTCATAGTATTGAATGGAACGTTAACGAATGGAATGGAATATTATGGAATAAATGGTGTAGAATGTTATGGAATGTAAAGGCATGTTATGAAATGGAACGTATTAGTATATTATGGAATGGAACGGAATGTTTTGGAAGGTAATGGAGTATTATGGAATGGAATAGAATGTATGCAAGATAATGTTATAGAATGTCTAGAACAGAAAGGAATATTATGTAAGCAAATGAAATGCTATGATATGAAGTGGAATGTAGGGGAATAGAACCGAAATTTAACGAATGGAACAGAATGCTATGGAATAGAATGGGATATGATGTTATGGAATGGAATGGAATGCTGTGGAATTGAATAGAAAGTTTGGAATATAATGGTATATTATGCAATGGATTGTAATAGAATATTATAGATTGGAAAGGAATGTAATTGAAAGGAATGGAGTGATAGCAATATAAAGTAATTGAATGTCTTGGATTGGATTGGAATGTTATTGATGGAATGGACTCTTATGTAGTTGAATATTATGTCATGGAATGGAATGGAAATTTGGGAATAGAATTGAATATTAATGAATGGATTGGAATGTTATGGAATAGAATGGGAAAGAAGTTAGGGAATGGAATGTTATGCAATTGATTTAATAGAATGTTATGGAATGGAATGGAATGCTGTGTAATGGAACAGAATATTATGGAATAGAAAGCAATATTATTCAATACAATGTAACAGAATGTTTTGTAATAGAATGGAATGTTATGCAATAAAGTTTAATATTATGTTATGGAATGGAATGGAAGGTGTGGAATGGAATGGAATGTTATGGAATAGAAAGGAATATTATTCAATGGAATGTAACAACGTTATGGAATAGCATAGAATGTTATTAAACAGAATGGAATGTTATGGAATGGAGTGAAACATGGTGTGAAAAATGGAATGTTAACGAATGGAATGGAATGTTATGCATTGTAAAGGAATTTAATTGACTGGAACGGAATGTTGTAGAATAGAATGGAATGTTAAAGACTGGAATGGAATATTATGGAATAAATGGTGTGGAATATTATGGAATGTAATTGAATGTTATGTAAAAGAATGTAATTGAATTTTATGGAATGCTGTGGAATGGAATTGAATGTCATTCAACAGAATGTAATGGAATGTATGGTAAGGAAGGGAGTGTTCTTTAATTGAATGCAACGTTATGGATTGGAGTGGAATATTGGGGAATAAAACGGATTAACTCATGGAATGGAATGTTCTGAAATGGAAGAAATGTTATGCAATAGAATGTTTGGAATGGAATGGAATGTTATTTAATGAAATGAAATAGAATGTTATGGAATGAAACGGAACATTACAGAAAAGAATTGATTAATGAATGGAACGAATTTTATGGATAATAATGGGATAAATTGTTCTTCAATGGAATGGAATGTTAGGCAACAGAAGGCAATAGAATGTACGGAATGTTGTGGAATGGAATAGAATTCTTTGCACTGGAACGAAGAAGCACGTTTTGGAATGGAATGCAATGTGATTTAATAAAATGAAATGTTATGGAATAGGATGGAACAGAATCATATGTAATGTACTGGAATTTTATACAATAGAATGAACTAGAATATTATGGAATGAAATGGAATGTTATGGAATGGAATGGGAGAATTTTATGGAATGGCATGAAATTTTATGCTATAGAATATAATAAAACACTATGGAATTGAATGAAATGTTAAAGAATGGAATGGAATATTATCCAATAGAATATAGAATGTTGTGGAATGGAATGGAATGTTGGGGAAAAGAAAGGAATGTTAACGAATTTAAAGTTATTGAATCAAATGGGATAGAATGTTATTGAATGGAATGAAATGTTATGAAATGGAAAGTTACTTAATGGAATGGAATGGAATGATGGCAAATAGAATGGAATGTTAATGAAGGAAAAGGAATGTTATTGAATAAATGGGGTAAAATGTTCTTGAATGTAATGGAATTTATGCAATAGAATGTAATAGAATGCTAAGGAATGCTGTGGAATTGAATGGAATGTTTGGAATAGAATGGATTGTTAAATAATGGAATGTTATGCAATGGAATTTTATTGAATGGAATGGAGTGTTATGGAACAGAATATGGTTCAAAGTTATGGAATTCAATGGAACGTTTGGCAACCTAATGTAATAGAATGTCATAAAATGGATGTAAATGACATGGAATGGAATGTTATGTAATGGAATAGAATGTTGGGGAATAGAATGGAATGTTATTGAATGTTGTTATACAATAGAATTTGAAAGGATGTTATGGAATTTAACAGAATGTTGTGGAGTTTAAAGAATGTTATGGAATGGAATGGAATATTGTGGAATAGAGGGGAAGGCAGTTGAATTGTATAGACTGTTGGGGAATAGAATCGAATGTTAATGAATGAAATGGAATATTATAGAATTAAGGGGGTTTAATATTAAGGAATGTAATGGAAGGTTATACAATGGAATGTATTAGGATATTATAGAATGTAATGGAATGTTTTGGAAGGTAATGGAATGTTACGGAATGGAATGTTTTGCAGGAGAATGTAATAGAATGGTTGGAATTGAATAGAGTGACAAGTAATCATATGGAATGTTATGGCATGAAGTGGAATGTTGGAGAACAGAACGGAATTTTAACGAATGGAATGGACTGTAAGAAACAATGGAAATTTATGGAATGCAATGGTATGCTATACAATGGAAACAAGTAGAATATTATGGATTGGAAAGTAATGTTACTGAATGGAACGGAATGTTAGCAATATAAAGTAATAGAATGTTTTGGCATGGACAGGAATGTTATGGAAGGGAATAGAATGCTCTGCAGTGGTATGTTGTAGATAGAATCTTTGAAATGGAATGTAATGTTATTTAGTGCTGAGGAAAGTTATGGAATGGAATGGAATTTTGGAGAATAGAAAGGAATGTTAGTATATAGAATGGAATAAATGATATAGAATGGAATGGAGTGTTATGCAATAGAATGCAATAGATTGTTTGGGAATGGAAGGGAATGGTATGGAATGAAATTGGATAGAATGTTATGGAATGGGTTGGAATGTTCTGGATTGGATTGGAATTTTATGCAATGGAATGTGGTAGAATATTGCATTGGAATGGATTAGTATTTAACGGAATGGAGTGTTATGGAATGGAATGGAATGTTATGGAATAGAATGTGATAGAATGTTGTGGAATGGAATGGAATGTTGTTGAATAGAATGGAATATTATGGAATGAAGTAGAATGATATGCAACAGAAAGTAAAACTGTATTTGAAATGGAATGGAATGTTTCTAAAGGGATGTTCAGTCATGGAATGGAGTGAAATATTGGGGAATAGAATGGACTGATAAGGAAAAGAATGGAATGATATGGAATAGATTGGGATAGAATGTTATGGAAGGAAACGGAATGGTATGCGATAGAATTTAATAGAAAGTTATGGAATGGAATGGAATGTTAAGGAATGCAATGGCATTTGGGGGAATAGAAAGAATGTTAAAAAAGAAATGGAAAAATACGGAAAACTGTGGCAGAATGTTATGGAGTGTAATGGAATGTTATGGAATTGAATACAATGTTATGGAATGGAATGGAACTTTTGGGAATAGAATGGAATATTGATGAACTGAACGGAATGTTCTGGAATAGAATGGGATAGGATGTTATAGAATGGAATGGAATGTTATGCTGTAGAGTTTAATAGAATGTTATGGAATGTTTTGGAATGGAATGCAATGTTGCAGAATTGAATAGAATGTTATGGAATAGAAAGAAATATTATTCAATAGAATGTAATAGAATGTTTTGGAGTAAAATGGAATGTTATTAAGTGGAATGGAACGTTTTGAAATGTTATGTAATAGAGTGAGTTAGAATGTTATGGAATGAAATGGAATGTTGTGGAATGGAATCAAATGTTGTGAAATGGAAAGCAATGTTATGCAGTAGAATGTAACAGAATGTTTTGGAATGGAATGGAATGTATTTAATGAAATGGAATGTTTTGTAACGGAATGGAATATTGGGGAATGCAATGGAATATTGAATGGAACAAGTATTATAGATTATATTGGGATAAACTGCATGGAAAGGAATGGAATGTTATGCAATAGAATGTAATAGACTGTATGGAATGGAATGGAATGTTGAATAGAAAGGGATATTATTCAATACAATGTAATGGAATGTTTTGGAATAGAATGGAATGTTATTCAATGGAATGTAATTTTGTGGAATGACATGGAATGTTGGGGAATAGAATGGAATGTTAACGTATGGAATGGAATTTTATGTAATAGAATGTAAAAGAAGGCCTTGGATTTAAACGGAATGTTGTGGAAAGTAATGGAATGTAAAATGAAACAGAATGTTATGCAATGGAATGTAAAAGAATGTTTTGGAATGGAATTGAATATTATTTACCAGAATGCAATATTATGCAATGGAATGAAATGGGGATTAGAATGGAATGTTAATGTCATGGTATGTTATGGAACAGAATGTGATAGAATGTTGTTGAACAGAATGGAATGGAATGAAATAGAATGTGATAAATTGTTAGGGAAAGAGGTGGAATGTTTATGAAAGTGAATGGAATGTTGGGGAATAGAATGGACTGTTATGGAGTGGAATTCAATGTTATTAAATTAAAGGAATATTACGTAACAGAGTGCAATAGAATATTTTGGAATGGAATGGGTTGTTATTGAATGGAATGGAATTTATGGAATGGAGTGGAATATTGGGTGATAGAATGGAGTTTTAACATATGCAATGAAATGTTATGGAATTGAATGGAATATAATGTTACGGAATGGAATAGAATGTTATGTAATGTAGTGGAACAATACGTAATATTATGTACTCGAATGTCATGGAATAGAATTGAATGTTATGGATTGTTGTGGAATGGAATGGAATGGAATGTTATGAAATAGAATGTAATAGAATGTTTGGAATGGAATGGAATTTTATGTAATTGAATCGAATCTTATGGCATGAAGGGGAATGTTGTGTAATAAAACCGAATTTTAATGAATGAAATGGAATGTTATGGAATAAAACTGGACAGAATGTTATGGAACGGAACGATATATTCTGGAATTGAATGGGATATAATATAATAGATTGGAATGGAAGGTTGTTGAATAGAATAGAATGTTATGGAATGGAATAGAATGTTATGAAATACAAAGTAATGGAGGTTTTGGATAGGAATGGAATGCTATTTAATGGAAGGAAATGGAATATTGCGGAATATAATTGAATGTTAATGAAAGGCATGGAATGTTTTGGAAAATAATGGGATAGAATGTTATGGCATGGAATGGAATTTTATGGAGTAGAATCTAATAGAACACTATCGAACTGAATGGAATGGAATGTTGTGGATGGTAATGGAATTTTATGGAATGGAATGGAATGTTATGCATTCGAAAGTAATAGAATGGAATGCAATGGAATGATATGTAATTGAATGGAATGGTTTGGTATGAAGTGGAATGTTGAGGAATAGAACCGAATTTTAACGAATGGAAAGCAATGTTATGGAATAGAATGGAATAGAATGTTATGGAATGGCATGGAATGTTGTGGTTTTTAATGAAAAGTTATGGATTGGAATGGGATGACATGCAATGCAATGTAATAGAATACTATGGTTGGAAAGGAATGTTATTGATTGGAATGGATTGGTAGCAAAATAAAGTAATAAATGTTTTGGAACGGGATGGAATGTATTCTAATGAAACTGAATGTTCTGGAATGGAATTGAAACTTGGGGAATACAATGGACTGTTAACATATGGAATGAAATTCTATGTAAAAGAATGTAAAAGAATATTTTGGAATGGAATGGAACATTGGGGAAAGGAATGGAATATAAAACGGAATCGCATGTTATGCAATAGAATGTGAAAGAATGTTTTGGAATGGAATTGAATGTTATTTAACTGAAAGCAATATTATGGAATGGAATGAAATGTGAGGAATTAGAATGGAATATTAACAAATGTTATGGTATGTTATGGAAAAGAATGTGATAGAATATTGTTGAATGTAATGTAATGTAATGAAATAGAATGGGATAGACTGTTATGGAATGGAGTGGAATGTTACTGAAGTTAATGGAATGCTTGGGAATACAATGGAATATAAACGAATGGAAGGGAATATTATGGAATAATTTCGGTAGAAAGTTATGGAAGGTAATGGAATGTTATGCAATAGAAGGTAATTGAATGTTACGGAATGCTGTGGGATGGTACGGAATGTTAAGGAATGGAATGGAATATTTTTCAATAGAACATATTAAAATGTTTTGGAATTGAATAGATTGATATGGAATTTAATAGAACATTCTGCAATGGAATGTAGTAGAATATTTTGGAATGAAATGGAATGGTAAGATCAGACAATCTATCCAACTTTTAATGAGCGTGCACAAGCTTCTACTCCTGTAATTAACTATTCTACAATAAACCTGTAATAAGGCAGCTTAATGCATGTGCAGTTTTAATATGTATATTTAAGAAAGAGACACACACACTTCCAAAGTGAAAATCAATCATGCTGTCAATGTTTAGATACAATCCCAGTCTAGTGAAAACTGTTAGCAGTAAAATTATACTAGTGAAAGTGGATCAAAAGAAGTAACTCTGAATTACTTAAAATTAGATGAACCTTTCCAAAGTTAGGAATGCTTGTTCTTGAACAAGAGAAAATGTGTACAGACTTCCCAGTTAGCTCGTTTTTCCCTAGGCTTTGACTCATCTCTAAACATAGAAAAAGTTGGATACAAAGTTGCTGTTAATTCACCTACCTTTGGATGCTTCTCTGTTCCTTAGGTGAGGAGGTATATAACGCCCTTCAAAGAGAAAAACAAAATTTAAAAGCCCACTATAGCATGCAACACACAGCTTTTTACAAAAACAAGCTTTAAAGACTCTTTTAAAAGTTGTTTTGCAGTAGTGAATAAATGTCCAAAAATAAATTATTGCTTAATTAGTATAATTTTTATCCTAAACTTAAAGGGTGGGGGCAAGCCTGGCAAATTTGGGAACATGGATTAAGAAAACAATACTCAAATCAAATTCAGTTCAGTTACTAATAGTTACTTAACAAACATTTAAAAAGGGCCATCTCTTTTAGGAAACTTACATAAATTATAACACAGCAAGTATGACCATCACTGTAAAAGAGCCTAAGAAAATACCTTCCAAAAAATACATAAACCTAAGAAAAAAGAACATGTACTAAAACCAACTGCAATTACCCCCAAATAAGGCTTTGTTTGTATTCTGGTAAAATGAAGTTCAGGTAATAAAAATGCAGGGAAGGGAAAATGACAGTGAGAATAGTGTGTGTTACCTTGACTTTTTGTCAGTGAACCAGCCTGGCCTATCACGAAGGAACAAAAGCACTTAATCTACACAGTAGAAGAAAGTCAGCTTTACACCTTAAAACTCAAATTTCAATCTCTAACTTTCAGACTAAATTAAGTATCCCAACCGTTAGAATTAAATCCTTGTTAATACTCATATAATGGCAAGTAACATTACATGAATTAACCATATACTTGAAAAGGTTTTCAAAGGGTATCCACCGCTTTCCTGGAAGCCTGAGCCCAAACTGAGATCAGCTGCCTAATGATAAACCACCATCAATTCCTCTCCCTACCCAAACACTTAACTGTCTATGGAGCATTCCAAACCAAAAAATCGAACCAACTCGGCTCCCCCAAAGAACAAAATTTTTCAAGAGCTAACAAAAAGATTTAGAAGAGTTTTAAGAATTTAATACAGCTGATATTTTATTTTATTTTTCTATTTCGGTATCATACTATCACATGAGCAACTTTGTGGTTACTAGACTCCCCCCCCCATTATCAATTCCCTAACAATACATAGAGCCTAGTTCTATTTGTCTCATATTCTTCATGGGAAATAAATGGCAGTAACTTTAACATAAACACATACAGGTTCTGAACAAGATGGTAACAGTTCAGAGGCACTTCACGGATAAACATGTTTCCCACCTCCTTCATGCTGACCAGGAAACTAACAACAAAAAAAGTGTTAGTATTACATTAATTTTCTTGTAAACCAAGTTACCCCTCAAAAAGAACCACCAGTCTCTCACTGTCCAGACTTGTTAACATATTTATGTGGGAAACCGAAGGGAAAAAGGCTTACATTTAAAATTAGCAAATACAATGACATGTGAACATTAAGGTAGTGAAGATTTTAGACAGAAAAAAATGTTACTTACTGCTTGTTGTACTTCCTCCTCCACTTTGAGTATCAGAGGACTTCAGGTCTAGATCAGCAAACTGAAAGAAAAGGTATTAACAGCTCACATACTGACACATGCATTACTAACGCACTAAGGTAAAAATCAAGTATGCATAGCCTTATGAAATAGAAATCTCATGATTTAAATCCCCTCAAACCTGTACATAGCATTCACCAACTAGCTGCCCTGTCTGCAGCTGTTAAGAATGCCTTTTAAAAATCTGAAGTACAGTTGACATACAATATACTACTGGTTTCAAGTGTACAACATAGTGATTCAATACTTATACCCATTATGAACTACTACTCACCAAGATAAATGTGGTTACTGTCCTCAAAGACACAAAAAATTACTTACAAAGCCTACAAAGGACAAATGCAAAAGGTAGGACGCCGGCACCCCACTACAGATATTTCAAATACCTTCATTCAAAGCAATTTTCCCTGTAAAAATTTTCCTTACTAAAAGATCTTTAATTATCAAAGTAAATTGTTAATCTATTTCTCAAAGCCACTGGTTTTCCGATTGGTATTCTTTTAAGCCTAAAAAATTTTACCTGAAAAACGTTTAGCACAATTTGGTACCTCCCTAATCGCTTCATTTTAAGAGTGATCAACTAACTATTCAGTTCGGTTAGTTCCTAAGCAGCAACCCACACCCCACCACGATCTTGCAGTTAAAGTATCGTGGCACTTTACTAATACTGCATTATTTAACTGTAAAAGCAGCTATTTTTCGCATTTCAGGGATTATAGTGTGGCACAACTGACATTTCATTCTTGTAAAAGTCTGTCTTTAATCTCAATTCCTACCTGCCCTTACAGTGATAGATTCAACACCACAGAAAATGGTTATTTCGCTTTGTTGCATTGTTAGTAACTAACCTAAGTTCTACTTAGAAGCAGAACAGTTCACATAAACCAAAAAACAAAAAACGCACAAGAGCAAAGCAAAAAGCAATGTCGCCAAATGTTACTAAGACAATGTTTATGACACTGGAGTAAAAGTTCAAGATAAAGTTACCAAATTACACGCCGGGTCAACTAAAGCATTAAATCTACGTATCACAACTTTTCCCGGACGAATTTGTTTACTACTTAATTCTAATGAGCCACGGGGCATAGTTTTTTTTTTTTTAATTCACTTTGGTATCATTAATCTACAATTACATGTGCAATATTATGGTAATTAAACTACCCTCTTCATCTGGTTCCCCCCACCAAACCCCATCCACGGGGCGTAGTTTTCGAGAGTTAAACGGATTCCATTTGCACTGAAAATTTTACAAGTGTGAATGAATGCCCTTTGCTCTAGACACATTTTCAACTTCTGTGCTCTTTTAAACATGTCAAGTCTCAGAAAATTGCAGGCTTTTTATATAACGCATCGTTAGCAGGAAAACATCCTCACAAAAGCAAGCGGTGAAATCTACTAAATCCTTTAAATATAAATATAATTAAAATTTAGGAACAACTAGTGTCATTAAGAGTCTTTCACAATTTAGCAGTTTGTCAGTTTTTATAAGAAGTTATGCTCTAAATTCCTTCTACTAAACGTGGAAGACATAAGGTGTGCCTTGAAAGTGTAAAAACGACTCATTTATAGTTTCTCTGGAGAAAATACAGGAAAACGAAATACAGCTCTCCTGGCAACGGATAACTAGCAGGTACCTCTCAGACTACATATCCTTTCCCGCAATCCCAGTATTTCGTAGAAAAATGGATTATACGTAATGTGGGAAAATCCTTAGCTTTGACTCTTTCAAGGTTTCTCTCCTTAGGCACAGTAAAGTCATTAACAAAATCCTTATCTACTCTGCTGATCCACCGTCCGAGTATTTTTCGTTTCCTTAACTCCAAAGTTAAACGATTAACAACAGGAAGGTCACGAACACCGCATAGTACCACTCCCCAAATACACAGGGCCCTCGGCCAAACAGCCATCTGGTGACCCTACTGATTTAGGAAATGGAGTAGGGCAGTTCTACATTCCTAACCTCCCAAGTGTCTTCCTGCCTGGGTACAGCTTCCATTATCTCCAGTCACCGGTCAAGGGAGGCACGCAGCGACCATGTTTCCCTCCTCTAGCCACCTTTTCCGGCTTTTCTGCGTCACAAAACTTTCCACTACGGAAAAGCGGCCTCGGCACCGGTAGCACCCGGCTATTACAGGAAGCAGGAGGCCCGCGAGACAGAAACTAAATAACCGTTTCGTAGTTTATTTTGTAGTCTTCGCGGGCCCTGGTCCCACAGACCCAGACTGTGTGGGCCCGAGCCTTCTGTTACCGGACCACAGCGAGGAATAGCCAAACAGCCTAAACAAAGGGGCTGCCGCCATTACCGCTAAGAGACGGCCCACTCCTTCCCCACGCTCTCACATTCGGTGGCCGCAAACCACTCTCATCTGCACACCAACACCTCCAAGCTTTAATCAAGGTGGACCAGTGTCAGCCAACCCCCTCGTTAGCCTTTCGCGTACCTCCATCCAGTTACCAGTTAATAAGTGAATGCAGCATATGCGCGTCCCTGCGAGATCACACGCGCACACATACAAAAACCGCCATTTTGCACAGCCGGGGAAAGACAGCGGAGTCGAGCCTATCCCAAGTAACAGTTAAGGCCGGCAATATTGCCACCTCTGCGTAAGTTTAATAGTTTTCTTTTTTCATGCGCCTAGAGTCCACCCACCGCAAGCCAGAGACCCAGAGAAAGAAAATTTAAGGCGTCTAGTTTGCATCACGCTACCAGGCCACCTGAAGCCAGGGAAGAGGGTGCACGCAAACATCCCGGAAAGGCACGTTTCGGCTTACCTGCTGGTGCAGCTCATTTCCTTCTGCCATATGACTCTTGCCGGAAGGGAACCGAAAACTCGGAGCTTCCCACCTTCCGTCCAGTGTATCAGAACACTAACCCACCAGATAGGAATTACAGGTCTGTGCAGTACTGCTTGAGAACGGCCTTAATACCTACTTAGACGGCTTTACGTCAGAGCGTATGTCTGCGTTTTCCTCTTACCGTTTCCCCGCTCCACCCCCCTGATGGCTTCCGTTACGTGAAGCAGGGTAAATCGCGTTCTTCAGCTTATAACCTCGCGGGATCTTTAGGTTAATCGCGTTCCCCAGAACTCTCAGACCTCGCGAGAGCTTTATTTCTTCTGCCCTTCGCTGATGTCTTGGAACCCGGCTTTCTTGGAACTATCGCGAGAACTTAAACGTAGCACCAAATACCTTTCTTTCATATCCCCTCTTCCCGCCTACTTTCGTGGGTTGCCTCCTGCTTCTGTTGAACTTCCGTTCTTTTCCTTTTCAGTTCTAGTAATCACAATTTATGCAAAATGTTCCGTTTTTACTAGCCCTCACTTAAATTTGGGAAGCTTCTCCATAGCTAAACTATTTTTTAATAAAAATCCCCCCAAAACGTTTGGTTCATGTGATCTGAGGGGTGGGGTGCGTGGCCAATTTGTACATAAATCAGCAGAGGCTCGAGTAGAATCCTCTGGGAGGGCAAGGAAAAGACGTGGTGGGTAGAGTCTGCAGAGGATATAAGGGTGAGGAACATCGGAGGGGGATTATTCCAGCAGGCAGTAGGAAGCTCCCGGGCTAAATGGTTTAGGCTGTGGGGGCCTTGCGCAGGAACCCAGGGGGAAGACGACATTTCAGAAACGGGTAAAGTGGTAAAGCTGAGATCCAGTAGGATCTAATCCCTCCCCCACCCCAGCATACATGTGGGAGGAACAGAGCAGGGACAGGATAGAAACCCAAATCACTGAAGATCTGCTCCAGGAGCACAAGCCCATTACATGATAGCCTGGTGATTAGTGGGGCTGGGCAACAGAAACAGGCAGAATGCTCCGGGCAGCTTAGATTCCAAACACGTGTGGAAAACGGGCAGGATCTACCAGCACCTGACAAAAAAGCAAAGTGGGTAGCTTGAAAAGACTTTCTAGCAGTGAAGACATGCCAGAGGGGCAAGGGTTACAGAAAGCTTTCTGCTGAGGAGAAAGGACAGCTGACGGACACCTCCCCAACTTGCCCTAGGCCCAACAGGTCAGGAACACTTAGGAGCCCCAGATGTTCCATCCCCCTCCCTGGCAACACAGCCCGGATATTCTGTGTATGTGGCCAGCAGACAGCCCTCCTTGGCCGGTAATAGTGTCAGAGTTTGCTGCAAGGTAGGCAGTGAGGACCTCCCAGCCTTCTCAGCTGTTTCAGCCCAACTAGGGCGGTGCCTGTAGGAACCAGCCCTGGGAGTTCCTTGCTCCTCAGGGGATCCAGGTTCTGCACTCCTGCAGTACCTGCCATTGCAACAAGCCAGTCGGAGGTCAGCCTCACCCACAGCAACTCCAGCAGACTTCTGTGCTGATCACAAAGGCACGGGTGAAGCAAACTGCTCACGCAATCACACCACTCACTACAAGCCATACAGAAAAGCGACCCTACCGCCCACTGCACACCACTAACTGGGATTCCTGCACTTGGAAGTTCAAGTGTCTTGAGCTTCTGGGCACTTGAGGGCGCCTCGTTCATAAACCTTTTACTTTTACTCCACTGGAAGAAACACAGACAGCCTGGCAAAATGAGGAGGCGGGTGAATATGTTCTAAACAAAACTTTAAGACAAAATACCAGAAAAAGGACTCAACGACCAGTGAAGATAAACACCACAGTAAAGGTGGTAGACCAATGAATTACCAAGCAAGCATTCAATTAAAACTCAGAAGCAAAACGAACTACAAAAAAAGAAGATTATGGCATCTAATATATAAAGTGTGGAGGAGGAAAGAAAAGAAAATACTTACATACTGTGTTTGAAATAGAGTCATCCCCAATTTAAGGTAGACTGTTAACATAGTAAGAAAGGTATCCCTGAACCTTTGGTAACCACAAAACTAACACCTGTAACAGATACCCGAAAGAGAAAGATCTAATTACAGCACTGAGAAACCCATCAAATAAGAGCAGAAATAAGAGAACAAAGAGTACTAGAGATATAAAATCACCCAGCAAATAAAATGGCAGTAAGTACATATCATCACCTTAAATGTAAATAGACTGAATGCACCAATCAAAAGATACAGGGTGCCTGAATGGATAAACAAGACCCATCTACATGCTGCCTACAAGAGACTCATTTCAGAACCAAAGACAAACAAACTAAAAACGAAGGGAAAGCATGATGACTAACAAGGTGGCAACAAAACCGGGTGTTCAACACACAGCAGAATTCCACTAACTAAACAATGAAGACGTGAAACTACACATTTTTATCGCACAGAAGTAACAGGGAAGAATATAAACTGGTTTCGCTTACAGAATGTACTAACCAAAACCAATCTTACACTGTCATTAGTCGATATGTTGCTTACACTCTAGTGATGGGATGTTAGTTCCTAGAGGACAAAAAGAACACTGAGGTTCACTACCTTAAAAAGAGATTTGTAGCCCATTATGACTTAGGTTGAACTGGTTTGGCTCTTACTCTGTTAATTGTTAGTGGCTGCCTGCATTAGTGTGTTGTAATGGATTATCATAGAACAGAAACAGCTCAAGTTGGAGACTGGGCACCTATGCCATTTCTGCTGTCGCTAGACGGGGTCCATCTAATTCTTGATCCGTAGCTAGATCAATGCAATACATACTACACATACGGGCTTTTCACATTTCTGAGACTTAAAATGAAAATCCTGCTTCTGTATATTCCAACCTATACCACCATCATTTACCCAAATATTAAGGGAGAGAAATGCTTTTGGCTTCACGAGGAAGTACTATTTCACGAATAACTGTTATAATACCAAGAAATCTACTTTCAAGTCTTCACATTTAAAGTACAATTTCATTTCTACCTCATTAAATCACAACTGACAACAAAAAAGCTGAGTTCAACTTTTCATTTTAATAAAACCAGAATAAACACAGCACATGTAGTGCTAGTACCTAAAACGAATACAATTAGCATTAAAAGTGACTTGAGGTTTAATGTCTCCATTAGGAAGTTTAAATGTTTTATTAAGAACATTTTTTGTTTGCTAAGAGTTTCACATTTGTTAAAAGTGAAATATTCCTGGCAGATATAACAATGGTAAATTCACTCATTATGGGACTACCAATGATAACCATGTTTGAGGATTGCAAATATGCCAGTCACTAAAAACCAAACCAAACATATACCTTAACAAAACTAAGAGAACCTTTTGATAATGTGGATACTTCACATCAGTGTTCAAATATGTCTCATATTTTAAGACAAGAATATAAAAACCTTGGCCTATATTAATTTCAACTTGCCTATTTTTCCTTAAATATTGTCAAGAAATCATTGGCTAGTTACCCAGCCAATGTTGGGTCTGATTAACCTCACTCACGTTTAATAGAACTTAACATTAAAACCTCACAATACCTGAAACACATTAAACATACAATGACGTTCAACATTCAAGTGCCAGTGTTTTTTCATATGGTCTTTTGGTCAAGTTTCTCTAAACTTTCAAAGAATCACACTTAGGCTTACAAAAATATACTGTGTGTCAAAACGTTCAATAAATATTACACACAAACTAGCAGCAAAAAAAGTTATCTAAAGATCTATTGTGCGCGAATAGTTTTCTTCTCAACTACCACTCTGTGGTCCCAAGTAAAATTTTAGAATATATGGTTAACAAGTTGCCTTCAACCATATCCTAGAGACAAAGTAAGATTCGGAATTCTGGAACAAGCTCACAAGACACATATATAAAATTCTCTGAATGTGCAGTAAGAACTTTGCAGAAAATTATGAGGAAAATGTACCAGAGTCTAAACCTCTATACTAACTATAAGAGCAGCATTAACAAATGACTATAAGTTTTACAAGGCACAATATGCTTGAAATCTATTGCACTTTACGTTTTTGCCTTATTATGCCATCATAAAAATTAACTGGTAGAGAATACTACATTCCAGCCACAAAATTAGCAGAGAATTCAAAGTGGCAGAGGCATTTCTAGTGGTGGACAATCATCTTTGGCCAAATTTGGCAAGGAGGCTATAAATACAATGGAAACCTATGCAACTAATAAGAGAATACAACTGCAATATTAAATGACACCTGGTGCACTGTAGTCCACATTTCCAACCTCTGTGATCTCAAGGAATTCAGTTTTATTACTCTAATTTACAAAGTCTACAAATGTAAGCCATTTTAACATTTCAATGCAGTTCTAACAGACTAATGTGAACCTGCATTAAAATAGTCTGCTGTATAATCCTGCTTATATGCTCTTGACCAAAAAACATCAACACTAGTATGCGTTCAAGACTAAATTCTAACCCATAAAGAAGACTGGCAATTGTCATGGGTCAGTCATCTACTATTTAAATTCCATGTATGGCCAGCATCAAAAACATCTAATTAAGATTAAATCCCCCCCGCCCCCCGAGCTCTTGTTATCAAACCTCTTAACTTTTCCTAATACTAGGCCCACATTTGCCTAGCTTTACCCTAAACGTTAAAGGAGGAGCTGTTTTATTTACTTGCAAAAATTTTGAAGAATGCTTTGAAAAACAAATGGATTTATCTGTACATGCCACCTCAACATAGCTGGAACGGCTTAGACAAAAGGTTCTAAGTGCCAATCCAGGATACAGTGAGCAAATCACTTAGTACACTTTGCCACAATTTGAACTAATTCAGCGTTAAGATGTTCTTCCTAGACTTCCAATATGAAGATGTCTCAACATTCCCTTATATTTATAGTGAATTGATGATTCCTGTTAAGTTGCATTACAACTGTGCACCAAGGTTTGATTTTTGCCCCAACTTCAGTAACATTGTTTTAATGATTGGTATCTTGAGCATTAGTGAGCCAACAGGACATCAAAACAGTTAAGTCACAAGCATCAAACAAATGATTGTCTATGACAAAATTATAAATGTAGTTTGGGGTGGGAATAAGCAGGAGGGAAGGTTAATCCAAACTACATCAACTAAACCTTTAAATCAACTTTATTATTAATAGACTGTTGACTGCTGTTTTCTTCTTGTGATTTTGAGTTCTCTTCAATTTTCAGGAGAATCACAGTTGGTAATGTACTGCAGTTCTTAAAGCTACACAATATAGTCTGGCCAAGTTAAACGGGGTTTCCATATGAGCTTGTTTAAAATGATAACACTGTTGTAGAGCAGATTCAATTGCCCCACCAGTCGACCCCCTGGGAGCTGTAATTTCCTCCATATCCATCACTATTGTAGAAGCCTCCACAACCACCTGTCAAGAGATGTTAAAAAGAAAAATATTAAGCCAGCCACTTCAAGTAACCTTTTCTCTCAAGTACTTTAATATATGCATTGCAATTGCAAAAGATAGCTACAGATTTGGATTTGTGTTCTTTAGAAATTAAATTTCTCCACTAATTTATGCTTTGAAAAAAAGAAGTCTCTGCCAAAATATTAAACGGAAAAAATCGCATTACCTCCACGAAATCCTCTGCTGCTGCTGTGACCACCTCCGCCACTGCGGCTGCTGGTTGCACGACTACTACTAAAGCGAGAACTGGGGGAATCACTACTTTGTCGATAGTCTCTGGCACCAAATCCTCCTCCACCGAATCTACTATCACAAAGAAAAATCATCATTTTTGTGAATACGAAATTCAATAAATGATAATTCCTGTCTATAAACACACTATTTCTGATTTTTCAAACCAATTTCCTATGTGGTTAATTCTTCAAACACTGTTCCCAAGGACCTCATCAGTTAACACTAACATTTTAACTACACATCAGCCTGCCTAAGGCCATCCCTCATCCATGTATGCAAATTGTGCACAGTATTTTATTTTACTTAACCTGCTCCTCAATGCAAGTCAGAAGGCCGGAAACAATCCGTACCTCTTAGAACATCCACACCTGCTACCCTTATACTGCTGGTGGTAAGCCATGTTTTCCAACCAAGATGGCACTTCTTGTTTAGCTTCAACAAGAAGATCCAACAAATCCTTAGTGATATTGGTATTTCTTTCATTGAAGAATGAGGTGGCAAGGCCTACGAGAGTCCAAAAATGTATATTATGCCTGGATGTCCGTGAAGTTGCTCAATGTTCTTACTTTCATATCTCAAAAGTATGACATTATAACACACAACTGGAACATAACTGTTATCTGACACCTGATGTTCCCCTTCCCTTAAAAATAAAGGTTCTAGCATTTAAGATTCTGAGTCAAACTAAAATACTTTACCAAGGCTTCCTACACGTCCTGTATGACCAATCCGATGTACATACTCTTCAATATCACTTGGCAAATCAAAATTGATTACATGTTCCACATTTGAAATGTCTAATCCTCTTGCTGCCACCTGAAAAACGACTTTTGTTAAAAGAAAGCAAAAGTCAAACATGCTTAACCCCAAAATGAAAATGTACACACAGCTGTAGCCACTAGAACTGGGGTTTTTCCTGAGCGAAACTGGTGAAGGGCCTCCTCTCTATCCTTCTGTGAACGATCTCCGTGAATACTGGTACAAGCATATCCTTCGTGGTATAAGAAATCCTCGAGAGAATCGGCACCATTTTTGGTCTCCACAAACACTAAAGTCAGTGAATCCTTCCCTGAAAAATTACAAGTAAGATTTTGTTTACTAATAATAACCAGGTGTCATTACCTTATCTCAATATTAACTGGATGGGTTTTTGCACCAGGTAAATATGCACTTGGAGTTAATTAAAACTTTAATTCTTAAAACAGGAAGTGAAAGACAATGTAGAGGCGAAGACAAGACAAATTGGTTTTTCTTACACCTGACACCACACTTACAATTCACCTTACCTGCTCCATATAAGAGGTCAAGCAAACATGACCGTTTGTCTGACTCTTCCACCCAAACTACTTTCTGTGTGATGTCTTCAGAGGAAAAGCCAACTCTGGCTACAGCCAAGAAGATATATTCATCCAAGAAATCACGAGCAAGCATCTGAAAAATAGTAAAAATAAAACCCTGAAATATCATTACTCCAACTTTTTAACTATCTAAGGACACTCAAGTACTGAGTAACAAAAATGTTCCAGAAAAGGAAGTTGCATTTTTTTACAAAAAACAATACCTGTATTTTCTTAGGAAAAGTAGCACTGAACATCATAGTGTGGCGAATACCCTTTGGTGGCATACTGCCTTGTTCTATTATACGACGTATCTGAGGTTCAAATTCCATATCCAGCATCCTATCAGCTTCATCCAACACTAAATATCTGTTACAAAAAGCACTCAATTTAGGATCTGACGAGAAACTCACAGTTGAGTATCTCCGTCTTTAATTAAGCTTAATACTTTTTACTAAACATTCTTACCTCACAAATTAACACATGAAACACAATTAACTCACACAAGCCAAAGAGACTATTATTTGACTTTGTTCCAATGAACCATACAGGTTAACTCTATTTTTCAAAGGCTATGTAGAAAGTTAAAACTATTGATTTAAAAAAAAATCTTAATACTAATAAATTACTACAAAATGACCACTAACATTAAAAAAGCTACAAAAATTAACTTACTTGCAGAAGTCTAATCCAATTTTTCCTCTTTCCATCATAACCACTAGACGCCCTGGAGTGGCAACTAACAAGTGACACCCACGTTCTAAATCTCGAATCTGCTGACGAATATCGGCACCACCATAAACCACACAAGGACGAACTCTAGACCGGTATGAAAACTGTAAGTAAAGGAGTCATTGGGTAATCAGAAATATTATCACTAGTTAAAAACAGCAATAGAAAGTAAAATGCATATTTACTTTTCTGGCTTCCTCATAGATCTGTACAGCCAATTCCCTTGTAGGAGCTAAAACCAAGGAAATTGGGTATTGTTTACGGCATCCATACCTTCTATTTTCCTAAGAAGCAATAAAATTTTTAAATTAAACTTAAGATACCCAAAATTTGTTAATTCTTTAAGAAATTGACAGCAAAATTCCCTTTGTAACTTAAGAATTACAGGCAATAATCATCAGAGATATGCAAATTAAAACCACAATGAGATATCACCTCACACCACTAAGGATGGCCAACATCCAAAGCACAAACAAAGACAAATGATGGTGAGGATGTGTAGAAAAGGGACCCCTCCTACACTGCTCATGGGAATGCAAATTAGTTCAACCATTGTGGAAAGCAGTATGGAGGTTCGTCAAAAAACTCAAAAAGAAATGCCATTTGACCCGGGAATTCCACTCCTGGGAATTTACCCTAAGAATGCAGCAGACCAGGTTGAAAAGACAGATGCACCCCTATGTTTATACCGGGACTATTTACCATAGCCAAGAAATGGAGGGAACCTAAGTGTCCAGCCGTAGATGAATGGATAAAGAAGAAGTGGTACATATACACAGTGGAATATTATTCAGCCATAAGAAGAAAACAAATTCTACCATTTGCAACAACATGGATGGAGCTAGAGGGTATTATGCTCAGTGAAATAAGCCAAGTGGAAAAAGACAAGTATCCAATGATTTCACTCATATGTGGAGTATAAGAACAACGAAAAAAACTGAGAGAAAACAGCAGCAGACTCAAGGAACCCAAGATCAGACTAACAGTTGCCAAAAGGAAAGGAACTGAGAATGATGGGTGGCAATGGAGGGACAAAGGGGAAAAAATGGGCATTATGACTAGCAGATGTAATGTTTGGGGGCATGGGGAGGCCTGTACAAGTCAGAGAAGACAAGTAGTGATTCTATAGCATCTCACTATGCTGATGGACAGTGACTGTAATGAGGTTGGTGGGAGGGGACCTGATGAAGGGAGTAGTTTAATAACCATAATATTGCACATGTAATTTCAGATTAAGGGTACCAAAAAAAAAGAACTATAGGCAAAAGTGGCTTTTTGTTGGATAATCAGACTGAAAACAAAATCAAAGCAATGAAAATAAAGTACATTTGGCATCACATAGGAGAAAAGGTCCCAACAAGTATTTTCCGAATTGCTTCAATTGTAAAACTTCTTATAAGGATTTCTTTTACCTTCACAGCCTTCAAAGCCTCGCCTGGACCATCTGTATAAATCTGACTTAAGATAGGCAAGAGAAATGCTGCTGTTTTTCCAGACCCTGTAAGGAACACATTTTATGAAGTATACCAAACACCCTTCTTGTGTAAGAAAATTTTACTCTATGCCTAATTTTCTGGAAAGTATGGTGTATTTACACAGCCAGCCAAGGAACTTCTGTGAACATTTTAGATAATGCAATATTGCACAATGTGAAGCAGGACTCAGCAATTCTGAAGAGTCTAAAAGAGGGCTCTGCGGGCCAGTATGTCTCTGCCATCAGAAAATTATAGTTGTTTCAAGAAAATTCATTGAAAAAGCACGCAGTGGAGTTAAACTATAGGCCACAGTTAGGTATAAAAGATGGGCTATCATTGTGCTATGTTTGTGTTAGCCAAATGTGAACACAATCAGTGACAAATCAGATGAAGAACCACTCCACCAAGTGGACACCTGAAGCAGTTAGTTTGTGAAATGTGTACTAACTGTTATAAAACTTACTACACCTAGTATAAAACATATGTAATAATGATTGAGAGAACTTACATCAACTTTCTTTAAATTCAAATGACTCAAATTTTGTAACACATCCGAATAGAAGTTTTAATACTGTTCTGCCATCTTTAACCCATCCTAAATTCTAATATAAGAATAAATTACTACCCCTGCCCTCTTCCATTCTCCAATTCCCAAAATACTTTTCCTTTTCCCCAAACATATTTTTATGGATTACAAGCTCTTCCCTGATTCTGATGCGACAGTATCAAACTGACAATTTGTTACGTACTTCCCAACATACCTTAGTGACACACACTAATTTCACCCAAAGGATCCAAAAGACACAAGGTAAAAAGAGACATCACCAACTAACCTTTACCTAAAAAATCAAGCTAATAAACACAGGACTCAGGTCTCCTTACAGAATGTAGTACTTTTAGGGTTAGTCCACGTACGATACTAACTTTTAATCTTCATCAAGTGAGCTTACCTGTTTGGGCACAGGCCATCAAGTCTCTTTTTAGTTTAATAATGGGAATGGCATGCTTTTGCACTGGAGTTGGACGAATGTAACGAGTATGCTCAATGTTCCCCATGATAATTTCTCCCATCTCAACATCACTGAACTGTAAAGAAATTTAACCAGATCAAATACACAGGAAACGAGAAATACATTATACATTATAATCTGTTTTACAATGCAAGAATGGAAGAAGCCAACTAAATGCCTACCTATTCATTTCAGGTAAAACTGTCATGGTACATTTTAAGAGAGTGGACTAATGTACAAATAGTTTGGGTTCTTCATTAGACACATTTTTTAATTTCAGGATTACTGATATTGGTAACATTAAAAAATATCAGTCTCCCTTTTTTCATAATCCAATGAAGTTTTCAGTGGTAACTTTAAAAAAGAATTGGTAAAAAAGTGAAACAAAATAACTTACACTTTCAATATGTGGAGGACAGTTAGTTCCAGTTGCCAGTACTGGTATATCATCATACTTCTCAAAGTTAATCCCAGTGTTTCCTCGAGAAAACAGTTCCCTGAAACCAAATTATTATGACGCATATTATACTAGCTCGTAAACTGTCATTAACAATCAACATCTTTCATAAACTTACTGCTCCAAGCGTTCACTTGGTGGAAGTGGTTTTGACCAATCATCTTCATCTGATCTGTCACACCAACGACTGTGTCCACTGTGTTCCAATTTGCTAAAGCCAGTCCTGTCACGACTGTCAATACCATCATAGCCACTTCGTTCACAATCATCAAACCTAACCAGAACAAGCAATTCGCCAAAATATGTCATTTAGCCAAAACCATGTTATCATCTCTCTAGAAATATATATTAGTTGAACTCTTTTTGGTCACAAGGACCTTTTCAGATGCCAAAATTCAATGTTAACATCTCATTTGTGAAATAAATAAGGCCCTCTAATTAACCAGTGTTTATATACATAATTGATACATTTTCAACTTTAGAAAATCAGCATCGTTCTTTCCTTTTTATAAAATTATGCATCTTAGAACAGACTCACATGCTAAGAATTAAGTTCCACAATACATATAACTAGAATAAACTTTGCATCTTCATTTTGAAACTGATAACCTAAAAATGGAAGATAAGAAGGCAAAGGAATCTTAGTTTTGTTTGTAAAAAATAATACAGGAGCAACCAGGTACTAAATTCATAAGATCAATTTATCAACATTGGGCAATCATAAAAATTGTTTAAACCAACACAAAAAGCCATAAATGATTAAATAAAAATAACAGGTTATATCAAATAGCATATTTCTTCTAGTGCATATAACAACATATTAAACGAATAAAGATTTTTGAGCTAACAATGGTAAACCCGTATCTCCTGAAAATTTTCAAGAGAAGAATGGGTACATTAAGGATTACTAAAGATCAACAAAGTAACACACTAATTTACCTTCCCCTTGATGCACTTCCACGATCACTGAAGTAACTGGGCTTTCCTCTTGAATCTTGACACCCCAAACTGCTGTAGGGATCCTTATCTTTACAACTCCACCTTGACCTGTCTTTCTCATATAATTCTTCAAAAAAAAAGGAAAATATATGAACTTAACAACTGTACATAATTCCTATATTTCCAAATAAGGAGGCTTTACGCAGTCTCCTTTCAAATTTCACCCTTGTAGGACACCAAGGGTCAGTGCAATTATTTACATGAAACACTGGAAAAGAGAACTGAAAGTTTTAGGTAGTTGTTTTTCATAGGCAAACAGTCATTTTACTGCCTTAAATCCTCTTTCGCTAGAAATTATTGTAGTAAACAAAGCAACCCCATGGTGTTAACAATATACTAAATGAACCCACCCTTAAAAATTACGTTTTCTTGTAACTAAAGTATATTACTTTTATACTGACCATAAAACACACAATTTATATTCAAGTACCATGTTTTGCTATACTCCAAAAATAGTAAACTAAGGCTTATTCCAATAAGATTATTTTGAAAAGACTATGGTAAATACTTCTTAAAAGCTGAGACTGCTCTCTCAGAGAAATTTCAAGTGCCTCTACCAAAGTTTTATCTTCAGAAGTAAGTAGCTAGGGCAGCTCTGAGTGAGCATTTTAGTTATGCCCATCCCTAAATACCTCACAAACCATAATACAAATGTTGGTAAATTAAAAATACGTATTATTGCCATACAATACACTTTCTGGAATTCCCAACATAATGGAACGTTAATTAACGTCTGGTACTCTCAGTAGCCTAGGAAAAAAAAACTAATACATACAGTACGTGAGAACTAAAAAACATGTCAGATACACTAGGACAAAAAATTCAAATTTCATACTGGCTGAAGCAGTAAATTCCAGGCACTGAGTTATGCTTCATCAATTTCTTATGGGCTGTAGGTGGTAATAAATGGCATTGCGAAAACAGGACTTAGTCAATTAAAAGACGTGGAGAAGGCAACTTGGTAGGAACTTTTATCAACAGCGATATAAATGTGAGAAGTCAGCTGAACATCTTCAGAACATAAGCAATGTTCTAGCTTACTCTAACACTAATTAAATTCAGTGAATGGAAATAGTGTAAACGGAGTATTAATATTGCTATTTGACTCCAATGCACTTTTAAAATGTCTTCAAAGTACCCACATATAAAATAAAACTACCTGTATTCACAAACTAAACTGGATTTTTAAAATGATCCTCAGCTTAAGGCATGGACCGCAAAACATTTAGAGCAAGTAGATTTTCCGGTAAGAACTCTAAATTTAGAAAACATGTACTCTATTTTTTCGAAACTTTTAAGACCCTTTGAACTTTAAAGTTTTCCTTATTAATCCATCCTCGTGAACATCTCCGTATTTTAAAATTTACCTTACACTGAGGTATTGCCAAGCACATCCCTGTTTCAGTATTAAAAACCAAAGTAACAACTGGTGTAAATGTTATTTGTGTATTTACATATACAATTGTCAAATACTAGACTACAACAATGTTGTGTCAAGCTTGGTGAGAACACAAGTATATCAAGGAATAAAGAAAAGCCAAATCCCTCCTTGCCTAACTTCCTATGTGGACATGTCACTAAGGCACACCTACAGGCAGAAAAAAGGTTAAGAGTAAACTCACGCAACAAGTCGATAAAAACAAGAATTAGACATGTTATTACATTTATAGCTCCACCATTCGCTAGCCAGATGAGCAATGGCCATTAGTAGGATGATTGCTGAATTTTTAATATCTGTTCCAACAAACTTGCAAGGGTGTTGACAACTCCCTTTAAAACCACTTAATATACTCTGGATGCAATGCCAGCTAGATAACGCTCTGAGAAATAGTCATTAACATTTTTCATAACTCTGCAGTTACTTTGAAAAAATCTCTAACATTAGCTGAAATACCTTCTGGTAGAGCTATGCACACCTAAAAAGCTTAATCCTGGAAAACTACAGACCACAAATTACAGTTTTATCTTCTCCCTGCCTAAAACTCTCCCCCACCCTTACTTATTCACCATTCTTTATTCTTTGCTTTTGGATTTAAATATGTTTCCTGACCTTTCCCTTCTTTCTAAAATTTCAGAGTCACCGAAATCATCATTGTAACAATATATTTAATAACCTTTCACCACTCAATATTAAAAATTTAATAGTAAAAACGTTTATTCAGGATTTTCGTAACATTTTAGACAAAACCTTTCAAATGAAGCAGTTCAGGTAAAAAGCTAAGATCAGACAATCTATCCAACTTTTACTGTGCGTGCACAAGCTTCTACTCCTGTAATTAACTATTCTTCAATAAACCTGTAATAAGGCAGCTTAATGCACGTGCAGTTTTAATATGTATATTTAATAAAGAGACACACACACTTCCAAAGTGAAAATCAACCATGCTGTCAATGTTTAGATACAATCCCAGTCTAGTGAAAACTGTTAGCAGTAAAATTATACTAGTGAAAGTGGATCAAAAGAAGTAACTCTGAATTACTTAAAATTAGATGAACCTTTCCAAAGTTAGGAATGCTTGTTCCTGAGCAAGAGAAAATGTGTACAGACTTCCCAGTTAGCTCGTTTTTCCCTAGGCTTTGACTCATCTCTACACAGAGAAAAAGTTGGATACAAAGTTGCTGTTAATTCACCTACCTTTAGATGCTTCTCTGTTCCTTAAGTGAGGAGGTATATAACGCCCTTCTAAGAGAAAAACAAAATTTAAAAGCCCATTATAGCATCCAACACACAGCTTTTTACAAAAACAAGCTTTAAAGCCTCTTTTAAAAGTTGTTTTGCAGTAGTGAATAAATGTCCAAAAATAAATTATTGCTTAATTAGTACAATTTTTATCCTAAACTTAAAGGGTGGGGGCAAGCCTGGCAAATTTGGGAACATGGATTAAGAAAACAATACTCAAATCAAATTCAGTTCAGTTACTAATAGTTACTTAACAAACATTTAAAAAGGGCCATCTCTTTTAGGAAATTTACATAAATTATAACACAGCAAGTATGACCATCACTGTAAAAGAGCCTAAGAAAATATCCTCCAAAAAATACATAAACCTAAGAAAAAAGAACACGTACTAAAACCAACTGCAATTACCCCCAAATAAGGCTTTGTTTGTATTCTGGTAAAATGAAGTTCAGGTAATAAAAATGCAGGGAAGGGAAAATGACAGTGAGAATAGTGTGTGTTACCTTGACTTTTTGTCAGTGAACCAGCCTGGCCTATCACGAAGGAACAAAAGCACTTAATCTACACAGTAGAAGAAAGTCATCTTTACACCTTAAAACTCAAATTTCAATCTCTAACTTTCAGACTAAATTAAGTATCCCAACTGTTAGAATTAAATCCTTGTTAATATTCATATAATGGCAAATAACATTACATGAATTAACCATATACTTGAAAAGGTTTTCAAAGGGTATCCACCGCTTTCCTGGAAGCCTGAGCCCAAACTGAGATCAGCTGCCTAATGATAAACCACCATCAATTCCTCTCCCTACCCAAACACTTAACTGTCTATGAAGCATTCCAAACCAAAAAATCGAACCAACTTGGCTCCCACAAAGAACAAAATTTTTCAAGAGCTAACAAAAAGATTTAGAAGAGTTTTAAGAATTTAATACAGCTGATATTTTATTTTATTTTTCTATTTCGGTATCATACTGTTACATGAGTAACTTTGTGGTTACTAGACTCCCCCCATTATCAATTCCCTTACAATACACAGAGACTAGTTCTATTTGTCTCATATCCTTCCTGGGAAATAAATGGCAGTAACTTTAACATAAAAAAAACAGGTTCTGAACAAGATGGTAACATTTCAGAGGCACATCATGGATAAACATGTTTCCCACCTCATTCATGCTGACCAGGAAACTAAACAAAAAACGTGTTAGTATTACATTAATTTTCTTGTAAACCAAGTTACTCCTGAAAAAGAACCACCAGTCTCTCACTGTCCAGACTTGTTAACATATTTATGTGGGAAACAGAAGGGAAAAAAGCTTAAATTTAAAATTAGCAAACACAATAACATGTGAAAATTAAGGTAGTGATGATTTTAGACACAAAAAATGTTACTTACTACTTGTTGTACTTCCTCCTCCACTTTCAGTATCAGAGGACTTCAGGTCTAGATCAGCAAACTGAAAGAAAAGGTATTAACAGCTCACATACTGACACATGCATTACTAACGCACTAAGGTAAAAATCAAGTATACATAGCATTATGAAATAGAAATCTCATGAATTAAATCCCCTCAAACCTGTATATAGCATTCACCAACTAGCTGCCCTGTCTGCAGCTGTTAAGAATGCCTTTTATAAATCTGAAATACAGTTGATATACAATATAGTACTGGTTTCAAGTGTACAACATAGTGATTCAATACTTATACCCATTATGCACTACTCACCAAGATAAATGCGGTTACTGTCACGAAAGGACCTCCCAAGTGTCTTCCTGCCTGGGTACAGCTTCATCTCCAGTCACAGGTCAAGGGAGGCACGCAGCGGCCATGTTTCCCTCCTCTAGCCACCTTTTCCGGCTTTTCAGTGTCACAAAACTTTCCAATACGGAAAAGCGGCCTCGGCACCGGAAGCACCCGGGTATTACAGGAAGCAGGACGCTCGCGAGACAAAACTAAATAACCGTTTCGTAGTTTATTTTGTAGTCTTCGCGAGCCCTGGTCCCACAGACTCATTTCCCTCCTCTAGCTAAGTTTTCCGGCTTTTCTGCGTCACAAAACTTTCCACTACAGAAAAGCGGCCTCGGCACCGGAAGCACCCGGCTATTACAGGAAGCAGGAGGTCCGCGAGACAAAACTAAATAACCGTTTCGTAGTTTATTTTGTACTCTTCGCGGCCCATGGTTCCACAGACCCATTACCCTCCTCTAGCCACGTTTTCCGGATTTTCTGCGTCACAAAACTTTCCACTACGGAAAAGCGGCCTCGGCACCAGTAGCACCCGAGTATTACAGGAAGCAGGAGGCCCGCGAGACAAAAACTAAATAACCGTTTCGTAGTTTATTTTGTAGTCTCCGCGGGCCCTGATCCCACAGACCCAGACTGTGTGGGCCTGAGCCTTATGTTACCGGACCACAGCGAGGAACAGCCAAACAGCCTAAACAAAGGGGCTGCCGCCATTACTGCTAAGAGACGGCCCACTCCTTCCCCATGCTCTCACATTCGGTGGCCGAAAACCACTCTCATCTGCACACCAACACCTCCAAGCTTTAATCAAGGTGGACCAGTGGCAGCCAACACCCTCGTTAGCCTTTCGCGTACCTCCATCCAGTTACCAGTTAATAAGTGAATGCAGCATATGGGCGTCTCTGCGAGATCACTCGCGCACACATACAAAAGCCGCCATTTTGCAAAGCTGGGGAAAGACAGCGGAGTCGAGCCTATCCCAAGTAACAGTTAAGGCCGGCAATATTGCCACCTCTGCGTAAGTTTAATAGTTTTCTTTTTTCATCCGCCTAGAGTCCACCCACCGCAAGCCAGAGACCCAGAGAAAGAAAATTTAAGGCGTCTAGTTTGCATCACGCTACCAGGCCACCTGAAGCCAGGGAAGAGGGTGCACGCAAACATCCCGGAAAGGCACGTTTCGGCTTACCTGCTGGTGCAGCTCATTTTCTTCTGCCATATGACTCTTGTTGGAAGGGAACCGAAAACTCAGAGCTTCCCACCTTCCGTCCAGTGTATCAGAAAACTAACCCACCAAATAGGAATTACAGGTCTGTGCAGTACTGCTTGAGAACGGCCTTAATACCTACTTAGACGGCTTTACGTCAGAACGTATGTCTGCGTTTTCCTCTTACCGCATCCCCGCTCCACCCCCCTTATGGCTTCCGTTACGTGTGGCAGGGAAAATCGCGTTCTTCAGCTATAACCTCGCGGGAACTGTAGGTTAATCGCATTTCCCAAACTCTCAGACATCGCTTGAGCTTTATTTCCTGTGTCTTTTGGAGATGTCTTGGAACACGGCTTTTCTGGAACTATCGCGAGAACTTAAACGTAGAACGAAATACCTTTCTTTCATATCCCCTCTTCCCGCCTACTTTCGTGGGTTGCCTCCTCCTTCTGTTGAACTTCCATTCTTTTCCTTTTCAGTTCTAGTAATCACAATTTATGCAAAATGTTCCGTTTTTACTAGCCCTCGCTTAAATTTGGGAAGCTTTTCCATAGCTAAACTACTTTTTAAAAACCCAAAAAACGTTTGGTTCATGTGATCTGAGGGGTGGGGTGAGTGGCCAATTTGTACATAAATCAGCAGTGGCTCGAGAAGAATCCTCTGGGAGGGCAAGGAAAAGACGTGGTGGGTTGAGTCTGCAGAGGATGTAAGGGTGAGGAACATCGGAGGGCATTATTCCAGCAGGCAGTATTAAGCTCCTGGGCTAAATGGTTTAGGCTTTTGGGGGTTTGGGCAGGAACCCAATGCCTCTCCCTGTTCCCAGCGGCCAAGATATACCCCACGCTCGTCACGTGGTAAGGGAATAGTTAAACAACTTTTAAGGTGAATGACAGTTAGGTAAGCGCCATCCCACCTTCTCCACTCCTTTGTTTTGGCAGAAGGCATTTCGTTTTTCCCTAGTGGTGTTGGCCCTCTAGTTTCCAGAGCTGCTCTGTTGTCCAAAGCCACTGGGCCCTGGAGGTTTGGATGATATAGATGTAACCATTATAAATATATATGCACCCAACACAGGAGCCCCGGAGAATGTGAAACAAAGAGTAGCAGAAAAAAAGGAGGAAATGGAAAGCAATGTATTAATTTTAGGAGACTTCAACACACCACTCACTCCAAAGGACATATCAACCAGACAGAAAATAGGAAAAGACACAGAGGCTCTGAACAACAACACACTAGAACAGATGGAGCTAACAGACGTCTACACAACTCTACACCCACAAGCAACAGGATACACAGTCTTCTCAAGTGCACACGGAACTTTTTCCAGAATAGACCACATACTGGCCACAAAAAGAACCTCAGTAAATTCAAAAACATTGAAATTCTACCAACTAATTTCTCAGATCACAAAGGTATAAAACTAGAGGTAAATTTTAGAAAGAAAACAGAAAGGCTCACAAATACATGGAGACTTAACAATATTCTCCTAATTAATCAATGGGTTAACAACTAAATAAAAACAGAAATCAAAGAATATATGGAGACTAAAGACAACAACAACACAAAGCCACAACTTCTGTTGGTCGCAGCAAAGGCAGTTCTAATAGGAAAGTAAATTGCAATCCAGGCCTATTTAAAGAAGAAAGAACATTCCCAAATGAATAGTCTAAAAACACAATTACTGAAATTGGAAAAACCAGAAGAAATGACGCCCAAAGTCACCAGAAGGAGGGACATAAGAAAGATCAGAGAAGAAATAAGTAAAATTGAGAAGAATAAAACAATAGAAAAAATCAATGAAACCAAGAGCTGGTTCTTTGAAAAATAACAAAGTAGATGAACACCTAGCCAGACTCATTAAGAGAAAAAGAGAACCTACACACATAAACATAATGAGCAATGAGAGAGGAACAATAACGTTGGACCCCACAGAAATACAAAGAGTTATAAGAGAATATTATGAGAATCTATATGCTAACAAGCTGGAAGACCTAGAAGAAATGGACAACTTCTTAGAAAAATACAACCTTCCAAGACTGACCAAAAAAGAAGGAGAAAAACTAAAGAGAGCAAACACCAGCAACGAAATTGAATTGGTAATCAAAAAACTACCCAAGAACAAAAGCCCAAGAACAGAAGAATACACCTCTGAATTCTACCAGACATATAGAGAAGAAATAACACCTATCCTCCTTTAAGTTTTTCAAAAAATAGAAGAGGAGGGAATACTTCCAAACTCATTCTATGAAGCCAGCATGACTCACTAGACAAAGACCTCACCAAAAAAGAAAATTACAGACCAATATCCCTGATGAACGTAGATGCAAAAATACTCAACAAAATATTAGCAAACCGATTTCAAAAATACATTAAGAGGATCATACACCATGATCAAGCGGGATTCATCCCAAGGAGGCAAGGATGGTACAACATTCAAAAATCCATCAACATCATCCACCACGTCAACAAAAAGAACAAAAACCACATGATCATCTCCATAGATGATGAAACAGCATTTGAAAAAATTCATCATCCATCATAATTAAAAGTCTCAACACAATGGGTACAGAGGGCAAGTACCACAACATCGTAAAGGCCACATAAGACAAACCCACAGGTAACATCATACTTAACAGCAAGAAGCTGAAAGGTTTTCATCTAAGATCAGGAACAACGCAGGTATGCCCACTCGCAACACTGTAATTCAACATATTACTGGAAGCCCTAGCCATGGCAATCAAGCAAAACAAAGAAATACAGGGCATTCTGATTGGTAAAAAGAAGTCAGATCGTCACTACTTGCAGATCACATGATATTGTACATAAAAAACCCTAAAGACTCCACTCCAATCTACTAGAACTAATATCTGAATTCAACAAAGTTACAGGATACAAAATTAACACACAGAAATCTGTTGCTTTCCTATACTCTAACGATGAAATAACAGAAAGAGAAATCAGAAAAACAATTCCATTCACAATTGCATCAAAAAGAATAAAATACCTAGGAATAAACCTAAGGAAGGAAGTGAATGACCTATACTCTGAAAACTACAAGACACTCCTAAGAGAAATTAAAGAGGACACTAACAAATGGAAATTCATCCCATGCTCTAGGCTAGGTACAATAAATATTGTCAAAATGGCTATACTACCTAAAGCAATCTATGGATTCAATGCAATCCCTATCAAAATACCACCAGCTTTCTTCAATGAACTGGAACAAATAATTCTAAAATTCATATGGAACCACAAAAGACCCCAAATAGCCAAAGCAATCCTGAAAAGGAGGAATAAAAAAGACGTAATTATGCTGCCCAACTTTAAACCCTACCACAAAGCCACAGTAATCAAGACGATTTAGTGCTGGCACAAAAACAGTCCCACAGAGCAGTAGAAAATACAAATTTTAACCTAAGCATATACAGTCAATTAATATATGACAAAGGAGCTTGGATATACAATGGGGACATGACAGCCTCTTCAACAGCTGGTGTTGCCAAAAATGGACAGCTAAGTCATGTAAGAGAATGAAACTGGAGTACGGTCTAACCCCATACACAAAAGTCAACTCAAAATGCATGAAAGACCTGAATGTAAGACATGAAAACATAAAACTCTTAGGAAAAACATAGGCAAATATCTGTTGGACATAAACATGAACGACTCCCCGGTGAAGGGCAACAAAAGGAAAAATGAAGAAGTGGGACTATATCAAGGTGAACAGGTTCAGCACAGCAAAGGACACCATCAGTAGAATAAAAAGGCATCCTACAGTATGCAAGAATATATTCATAAATGACGTACTCGGTAAGGTGTTGACATCCAAAATATATAAAGAACTCATGCACCTCAACAAACAAAAAGGAAATAATTCAATTAACAAATGGGAAGACGACATCAATGGGCACTTCTCCAAAGAAGAAATTCAGATGGCCAACAGGCACATGAAAAGTTGCTCCACATCACTAATCATCAGAGATATGCAGATTCAAACCACAATGAGATATCGTCTCATGCCAGTGAAGATCGTCAACATCCAAAACACAAATAGCAACAAATGTTGGCATGGATGTGGAGAAAAGGGAACCCTCCTACACTGCTGATGGTAATGCAAATTAGTTCGACCATTGTGGAAAGCAGTATGGAGGTTTCTCAAAAAACTCAAAATATAAATACCATACCAGCCAGGAATCCCACTCCTAGGAATTTACCCTAGGAATGCAGAAGCCCAATTTGAAAAAGACAGTTGCACCCCTATGTTCATTGCAGCACTATTTACAATAGCCAAGAAATGGAAGCAACATAAGTGTCCATCAGTAGATGAATGGGTAGAGAAGATGTGGTTCATATACGCAATGGAATATTATTCAGCCATAAGAAGAAAACAAATCCTACCATTTGCAACAACATGGATGGAGCTAGAGGGTATTATGCTCAGTCAAATAAGCCAAGCTGAAAAAGACAAGCATCAAATGATTTCACTCATACGTGTAGTGTAAGAACAAAGAAAAAAAACTGAAAAGGAGCAAACAGCAGCCGACTCACGAACCCTAGAATGGACTAATAGTTATCAAAGGGAAAGGGACTGGGGAAGATGGTTGAGAGGGAGAGATAGGGAGAAAAAGGGACGTTACGATTAGCAGGTGTAATGTTAGGCGGGCACGGGGAGGGCTGTACAGCTCAGAGAAGTCAAGTAGTGATTCTATAGCATCTCACTACACTGACGGACAGTGAGTGTATTGGGGTTTTGGGGGGGACCTGTCGAAGGGGCTAGTTTAATAACCATAATATTGCACGTGTAATTGTAGATTAATGATACCAAAATAAATTTTTTAAAAATCTGTTTATAACCAGAGAATGGAATGAGTGCCTGGCATTATGCCTTTTGCTATTATACACTTTAATCTTCAATTCCTAAAAATAAAATTTTCCCCTAGAAAAAGAATTCCATTACATTCAATAACATTTTAACCCATGTATTTCATAATATTCCATTTCTATTTTTAACATTCCATTCAATTCGCCATTATTCCATTCCATTCCAGTATATTTCATTCCTTTCCATAACTTTTCATTCCATTCTATAATATTCTATTATTTTCTATTTCATAACAATATATTCTATTCAGTATAATTTTCTATCCCATTATATTTGATTACTTAATATTTGATAACGTCCCATTCTATTCCCCTACATTCCATTCCATTCGAAAGCATTCTACTACATTCCATTACATAAGATTCCAATCCATTTCACAATATTCCATTCCATTCCTTAATATTCCATTACAATAAATAACATTCCATTCCATTTGAAACATTCTATTACATTCTATTGCATAACACTCCATTCTATTCAAAAACATTCCACTCCATTCTATAGCATTCTATTACATTCTGCTACATAAGAATTCAGTACTTTCCATAACATTCTATAACATTTATTATATTATATTCCATTCTATTCTCCAAAATTCCATTCCATTCCATAACATCTCATTTTCTCCATAACTTTCCATTCATTTCATTAATATTCTATCCCATTCTAATCGGTAACATTCCACTCCATTCCATAACTTTCCTCTGCATTATATAACATTCCATTCCATTCCAAAATATTCTACTACATTCCATTGCAGAATGTTCTATTAAATTCTATATCATTCTATTCAATTCCATAACATTTATTACGTTCTATTGAAAAGTATTCCATTCCATTCCTTAACATTCCATACCATCCCACAGCATTCCGTAACATTCAATTACCTTCTATTGCATAACATTCCATTACCTTCCATAACTTTCTACCAAAATTATTCCATAATATTCCCTTCCATTCGTTTATATTCCATTGTATTCCCAAATATTCCATTAACTTCAATAACATTCCACTCCATTCCATAACAGTCTATCCCATTCTATTTCATTACATTACATTACATTCAACAATATTCTATCACATTCTTTTCCATAACATACCATAACATTTGTTAATATTCCATTCTAATTCCTCACATTTCATTCCATTCCATAATATTGCTTTCAGTTAAATAACATTCAATTCCATTCCAAAACATTCTTTCACATTCTATTGTATAACATTCGATTCCATTTCATATTCCATTCCTTTCCACAGTGTTCCATTCCATTCCAAAATATTCTTTTACATTCTTTTACATAGAATTTCATTCCATATGTTAACAGTCCATTGTATTCCCCAACTTTCAATTCCATTCCATAACATTCAGTTTCATTAGAATAACATTCCATCCCATTCCAAAACATTTATTACTTTATTTTGCTACCACTCTCTTCCAATCAGTAACATTCCTTTCCAACCATAGTATTCTATTACATTCCATTGCATATCACCCCATTCCAATCCATAACTTTTCATTAAAAACCACAACATTCCATGCCATTCCATAACATTCTATCCCATTCTATTCCATAACATTGCTTTCCATTCGTTAAAATTCGGTTCTATTCCTCAACATTCCACTTCATACCAAACCATTCCATTCAATTACATATCATTCCATTGCATTCCATTCTATTACTTTCGAATGCATAACATTCCATTCCATTCCATAAAATTCCATTACCATCCACAACATTCCATTCCAGGCCTTAACATTCCATTCAGTTCGATAATGTTCTATTAGATTCTATTCCATACCATTCCATTCCATTCCATAACAATACATGCCGTTCCATAACATTCAATCCCATCCTATTCTGTAATATTCCATTCCAATCGTTAACATTCCATTCTATTTCCCAACATTCCATGACACTCATTCCATTAAATAACATTCCATTCCATTCCAAAATGTTTTATGGCATTATATTGCATAACATTCCATTCCATTCCATAACAGTCTATCACCCTCTATTACATAATATTCCGTTCCTTTCATTAAAAATCCATTCTATTCCTAAACATTCCATAATATACCACACCATTCCATAACATTTCATTCCATTAAATAGCATTCAATTATATTCCCAAACCTTTTACTCCATTCTATTGCACAACATTCCTTTTAATTACATAACATTCCATACTGTTACATAACACTGTATTACACTCAATAGCCTAAAATTCCATTCCACTACATTACATATCCCAATTGATTCCATAACACCCCAATCCATTCATTAACGTACCATTCTATTCCCTTACATCCCATTTCATTGCATAACATTGTATTCCACTAAAGAGCATTCATTTCTATTCCAAAACATTCTATTATGTTCTATTGCATGCATTTCTTTCAATTTCAAAACATCATATTCCATTCCATATCATTCTTTCATAACATTCCACCCCATTCCATAACATCTATATAATTAGTTTCCAGTAAATTAAAATACATTAACATTCTGTACAATACCCCAACATTCCATTCCATTCCAAAATATTCCCGTCCATTTCATAACATTCTACTACATTCTATTGCATAGCATTCCATTCCAAAACAGTCCTTGCCATTCTATTACATTCCATTTTTTAACAATCCTTTCTATACCCCAACATTCCATTCCATTTCATAACACTCCATTCCATTAAAAAACATTCCATTCCATTCCAAAATACTCTATTACATTCTATTGCATAATATTCTATTCCATCCATGACATTCCATTCCATTCCATAAATTCTATTACATTCTATTTCAAAACCTTGCATTTCAAACCATAATTTTTTGCATTCTATTCCATAGTATTCCATTCAGCTTGTTAACATTCGATTAAATTCCCCAACATTCCATTCCATTCCATAACATTATATTCCATTCCAAAGTATTCTATTCTATTATATTACATAACATTCCATTCCATTCTGAAACACTTTATCCAATTCTATTACCTAATAATACATTCCATTTGTTATGTATCCATTTTATACCCCAACATTCCATTCTACTCACCAATGTTCCATTTCATTCCATAACACACCATTCTATTCCATAGCACTCCATTCCATTAAATAACATTCCCTTCCATTTCATAGCATTCCACACTGTTCCATATCATTCTATGCCATCCTATGCCTTAACATTTAATTCCATTAACTAACATTCCATTGTGTTCTCAAGCATTGCATTCCATTCGTTAAAATTCCGTTTTACTCCCCAATATTCCAATCCATTCCATGAAGATTGCGCATTGCGGTTGGACTGAGTGGGGTGTCAAAATCCCACCATGGGGGACATGGTGGGAACCAGAGGCCACATGTAGAATTATCAATTCATTGGTCCCCTGTGAATGTACAATGTGTCCTGGTGCTGGTAGACACAGGAGCTGAGTGTTCTCTGATCCATGGCAACACTGAGCATTTTCCTGGGACCCCTGCTGCAACAGATGGCTATGAGGGTAATGCAATTAGAGTGAGGAAAGCCGAAAGGTGTATACCGTGGATATTTCTCCCATCCCTGAATATATTCTGGGAATAGATATCCTGCAGGGCCCGTTATTACAGACCACTGCCGGTGAGTTCAGACTGAAGGTATGTGTGGCAAATGCAGTTCTGAGGGGACATGCTAGGCACCCACCTGTAGCTCTGCCTGTACCTCGGTGCGTGACAAATACTAAGGAGTATAAATTGCCTGCAGGACAGAAAACATTGGAGAAACTACAGGGGTTGGAGAGGGTGTGCATCATAAAGCCCACTCATAGTCCTTTTAATTGCCTAGGGTGCCCAGGGAAAAAGCCAGATGGCTCCTGGCATATGACTGTTAGCTACAGGGAATTGAATAAAGTCACACCCCCTTTGCATGCTGCTGTCCCCTCTATAGCAGACATTCTGGACACCTTCAGCCATGAGCTGGGAATGTATCATTATGTAGTAGACATTGCTAATGCTTTCTTCTCTATTGACCTAGCACAGGAAAACCAAGAACAGTATGCCTTTACATGGAAGGCCAGCAGTGGTATTCACCATCCTTCCACTGGGGTATTTCCACAGTCCAACCATCTGTCATGGGCTTGTAGCCCAGGACTTGGCCACATGGGAGAAACTGCAAACAGTGTGGTTATATCACTACATTGATGATATTATTCTTACATATGATTCTCTTTCAGATTTAGAAAGGGAATTTCCTAAACTGCTGTAACATCTACGGGAAAAATGATGGGCTGTGAACAGCACCAAGTTTCAGGGAACTGGTTTGTCTGTGAAATTCTTGGGGGTTGTCTGGTCAGGTAAAACTAAACTTGTTCCTAATGCAGTTATGAACAAGGTCCAGACTTTTGCCACCCCTACTACTGTGATAGTATTACAAAAGTTTTTGTGTCTTTTGGGCTACTGGAGAGTGTTTATCCTGCACTTGGTACAAATTCTGAAGCCTTTATACCAGTTGGTATAAAAGGGCACAAGGTGGGTCTGGAATGAGACATGTGCAGCTGCTTTTACTGCTCCCATGTGGGCAGTCCAGGCTATACAGGACTTGAATGTAATGGACTCATCAAGGCCCTGTGAGCTATGTATTCATGTAATCGAAGATGGGTATAGACGGGGGCTTGGGCAACAGTTTGGACAGACATGCCAAACTATTGGTTTCAGGTCACAACTATGGAAAGGAGCAGAGGTCTGGTACACTTTGACATAGAAGCAACTGGCTGCTGTGTACCACGTCTTGCTACCTACAAAGCCCATCAAGAGAACAGCTCCCACCAAAATAATAACCACCTCTCCCAAAGCAGGGTGGGTGCAAGACTGAACCCAAATGCCACAGAGTCACATGGCCCAGACAACTGCCTTGACCAAATGGGCTGTATATTTACAGAAGTGCAGCACCCTTTCTACCAGCCCTTTAAGTGGAGAACACCAGTGCTTATTGGGGCCAGTGACCTATACTACTGGAAAGCAGGAAGAACCTGCTTTTGAGCCATTGGTAGGCGACACCCCTTATCATGAGGGAAAAGCCCCAATACCTGAAGATGCTTGGTACACAGGTCGCTCCTTTCATGGGCAACCCCAAAGTGGTGGGCTGTGGCTATTCTTCCTAAGACTGAGACTATGTTTTTGGAGGATGGCGAGGGAAAGGCAGTCAGTGGATTGAGTTTCTGGCATTACGGTTCCTGATAACCCAGGAGCCTTCCCCAATAGTTGTCTGCACTCAAATCTGGGCCGACTATCCGGGCTTGGCCCAGTGGCTACTGACATGGTATCATGCCAACTGGATAGTTGGTTCCTGGCCCCTTTGGAGGCAAGAGTTGTGGGAAGACCTGTGGGCCTGTGATCAGACTAAGACTTACCGGATACTATGTGACTGGCCATTTGCTTTTGGAATCCCCAGGGGATGATGAAGCAGACACACTGGCCCAGGTGTGCTGGCTAGAAGGAAAGCCTGCCTCTGGTGTGGCCCAATGGCTGCACCAGCATTTGTTGTACATGGGCAAAGCCAATGTGGGCTTTAGCCTGTCAGTGGGGCTTGTCATTGACCTTTGAGGAAGTCAGCAGAGCCCAGAAGGAGTGCCTGTGTGCTCTCAGAGGAACATACACCAAGTCCCAAAGCAACATGGGACAATAGTAAGGGGAACAATACGCCTTGTCAGGTGGCAAATAGACTACATTGAGCCTCTGCCCATATCAGGATATCAGTATCCCAAGACCTGTGTGGACATGGCTACCGGACTATTCGCTGCTTTTCCTGCACATTGTGCAGATCAGAAACCACCAAGAGCAGCCTAGAGCCTCCCTTTGCAGCCTATGGCTGGCCACAGGTGGCTGAGAAGTGATCAAGGCACCCAGTTGACTGGACATGCATTACAACAATGGGTGCAGCAATTAGGAATAAAGTGGAAATTTCATGTACCATATAATCCTACCAGGACAGGCATGATAGAGAAGTATGACAGTTTGTTGAAATCTGGCCTGAACTTAGCTACCAATAGTCTATGGGCTTGGTCAGTTCACCTATGCACAGTGCTGTGGTGTTTGATGAGAAGACACATAAAGAGCTTGGAGCCCTGTGGATATGCTCACACGCCTTGCTGCCTCTCCTATGTCCAAACCAAAGAAGAATTATTGAAGCCAGGATATGACCAGCAAAGCAACATCCTGCCCCCAGCCCCTACTGCATTAAACCCTGGAGACATTGTTGATTGGACCTGGCTCTGGACAATTTGACACATGCATCAGTGATGGATGACCCTTCTGGTACCTTGGGGGAGAGGCCTGGAAGCTGGTCTCCCGTGTATTCCTGGAATAACAGCTGAATGGACCCCAAACTTCATGGTAGTGTACAACAAAGTTCCAGGAGGTAAGAGCATCTTGCAGGGAAGTTTTGTTTTATCTTTACGACCAGTGCGTGTACCTCCTGTAGCCCTTTATATCAACCCATCTATAATTCCCCCAGCGAGTGGGGTGAAAGTCTGGTATACTAGACCAGGACAATATTCCATTCCTACCACTGTTGTATCACAAGATCACTCTCTTGCATGTATCCTACCTGATGGACAAGATTTGCCTATGCTGGTGTCATTAAAACATGTATCTTATTGCCCTTAAGGTTATTTTCTCCTACAGTCTCTGTGGCCTGAATGAGCCCCCCTGGCTACAGATGCTGCATAATGATTGCAGTGAACCCTCAGCTACTGCCTGCCTATGGAATGGAAGAGCTATGGAGTTAATCTGCATAAAACTTTGAACCTAGCTGAATCCTCCAGCTTGAGAATTATCATTATTCTGTTTCGGTTGTCAAGAAAAAAATGCTTAAAGAGAGGCTTGACTTTGTCTAATGTTTTGTAACATGGTTGTTAGGAATTGAGTGAACAAGTGTAGAAACATGTTTTTGTGCTGCATAGGCTGAATCCTCTGGCTTGAAGATTACTATGATTTTATTGCTGTTGCTATTGTTATGTCATTAGTCTGGTCACAACACTCCAGTTTCTTTACCCAGGGACCACTGCAGAAGAAGGCGACCAAGTAGATGGTAAGGTGAGATTTCAGAAGGGGGGGAGTTGTGGGTAAAATTGTAACATTTCCACAATATCCCGCCTGGATTTGGTGCACATGTATATTCTCAGGGCTGGAGAGAAGTTCATTCCATGTCAATGGATAATTACCTGGGCAACCGAGGGCGTGTCTGAACCTGAGAGGTTAAGGTGAGGGGCTGGCTGGCCTACTTGCTTGCTTTTGGGAGCAGAGAAGAGAGACGGCCCTGGGCTGCAGTTTGTAAGTAATAAACGGGTTTTAAACATTATTTCTCCGTTTGACTGACTTCAGTTTTTTTAATATAATTTATTTTATTATCATTAATTTACAATTACATGTGCAATATTACGATTATTAAAATACCCCTTCATCAGGTCCCCCCCACCAACCCCATTACAGTCTCTGTCCATCAGCATAGTGAGATGCTATAGAATCACTACTTGTCTTCTCTGAGTTGTACTGCCCTCCCCCCCCAACATTACATCTGCTAATCATAACGCCCCTTTTTCCCTCTTATCCCTCCGTTCCCGCCCATTTTCCCCAGTCCCTTTCCCTTTGGTAACTATTAGTCCGTTCTTGGGTTCTGTGAGTCTGCTGCTGTTTTGTTCCTGCAGTATTTTTTCTTTGTTCTTATACTCCACATATGAGTGAAATCATTTGATACTTGTCTTTTTCAGCTTGGCTTATTTCACTGAGCATAATACCCTCTAGCTCCATCTATGTTATTGCAAATGGTAGGATTTATTTTCTTCTTATGGCTGAATAATATTCCATTGTGTGTATGTACCACATCTTCTTTATCCATTCATCTACTGATGGACACTTAGGTTGCTTCCATTTCTTGGCTATTGTAAATAGCGCTGCAATAAACATAGGGGTGCATCTGTCCTTTTCAAATTGGGCTGCTGCATTCTTAGGGTAAATTCCTAGGAGTGGAATTCCTGGGTCAAATGGTATTTCTATTTTGAGTTTTTTGTGGAACCTCCATACTGCTTTCCACAATGGTTGAACTAATTTGCAGTCCCACCAGCAGTGTAGGAGGGTTCCCTTTTCTCCACATCCTCGCCAACATTTGTTGTTGTTTGTGTTTTGGATGTTGGCCATCCTCACTGGTGTGAGGTGATATCACATTGTGGTTTTAATCTGCCTTTCTCTGATGATTAGTGATGTGGAGCAACGTTTCATGTGCCTTTTGGCCATCTGAATTTCTTCTTTGGAGAAGTGTCTATTAATGTCCTCTGCCCATTTCTTAATTGGATTATTTGCTTTCTGTTTGTTAAGGTGCATGAGTTATTTATATATTTTGGATGTCAACCCTTTATCAGATACGTTTTTTATGAATATATTCTCCCATACTGTAGGATGTCTTTTTGTTCTACTGATGGTGTCCTTTGCTGTACAGAAGCTTTTCAGCTTGATATAGTCCCACTTGTTCATTTTTGCTTTTGTTTCCCTTGCCCGGGGAGATATGTTCATGAAGAAGCTGCTCATGTTTATGTCCAAGAGATTTTTGCCTATGTTTTTTTCTAAGAGTTTTATGGTTTCATGACTTACATTCATGTCTTTGATCCACCTTGAGTTTACCTTTGTGTATGGGGCTAGACAGTAGTCCAGTTTCATTCTCTTACATGTAGCTGTCCAGTTTTTCCAACGCCAGCTGCTGAAGGGACTTTCATCTCCCCATTGTATATCCAAGGCACTTTTATCAAATATTAATTGACTGTATATGTTTGGGTTAATGTTTGGATTTTCTATTCTGTTCCACTGGTCTGTGGGTCTGTTTTTGTGCCAATACCAAATTGTCTTGATTACTGTGGCTTTCTAGTAGAGCTTGAAGTCAGGGAGTGTAATTCCCCCTGTTTTTTCCTCCTTCTCAGGATTGCTTTGGCTCTTCGGGGTCTTTTGTGGTTCCATATGAATTTTAGAATTATTTGTTGCAGTTCATTGAAGAAAGCTGTTGGTAGTTTGATAGGGATTGCATTGAATCTGTAGATTGCTTTAGGTAGTATAGCCATTTTGAAAATATTTATTCTTCCTAGCCAAGAGCATGGGATGCATTTCCATTTGTTAGTGTCCTCTTTAATATCTCTTAGGAGTGTCTTGTAGTTTTCAGAGTACAGGTCTTTCACTTCCTTCCTTAGGTTTATTCCTAGGTATTTTATTCTTCTTGATGCAATTGTGAATGGAATTGTTTTTCTGATTTCTCTTTCTGTTAGTTCATCATTAGTGTATAGGAAAGCAACAGATTTCTGTGTGTTAATTTTGTATCCTGCAAATTTGCTGAATTCAGATATTAGTTCTAGTAGTTTTGGAGTGGAGTCTTTAGGGTTTTTTATGTACAGTATCATGTCATCTGCAAATAATGACAATTTGACTTCTTCTTTACCAATCTGGATGCCTTGTATGTCTTTGTTTTGTCTGATTGCCGTGGCTAGGACCTCCAGTACTATGTTGAATAACAGTGGAGAGAGTGGGCATCCTTGTCTTGTTCCTAATCTTAGTAGAAAAGCTTTCAGCGTCTCGCCGTTAAGTATGATGTTAGCTGTGGGTTTGTCATATATAGTCTTTATGATGTTGAGGTACTTGCCGTCTATACCCATTTTGTTGAGAGTTTTAATCAGGAATGGATGCTGAATTTTGTCAAATGCTTTTTCAGCATCTATGGAGATGATCATGTGGTTTTTGTTCTTCTTTTTGTTGATGTGGTGGATTATGTTGATGGATTTTCGAATGTTGTACCATCCTTGCATCCCTGGGATGAATCCCACTTGATCATGGTGTATGATCCTCTTGATGTATTTTTGAATTCGATTTGCTAATATTTTGTTGAGTATTTTTGCACCTACGTTCATCAGGGATATTGGTCTGTAGTTTTCTTTTTTGGTGAGGTCTTTGCCCGGTTTTGGTATTAGAGTGATGCTGGCTTCATAGAATGAGTTTGTAAGTATTCCCTCCTCTTCAATTTTTTGGAAAACTTTAAGGAGAATCGGTGTTATTTCTTCCCTATATGTCTGATAGAATTCAGAGGTGAATCCATCAGGCCCAAGGGTTTTGTTCTTGGGTAGTTTTTTGATTACCAATTCGATTTTGTCACTGGTGATTGGTCTGCTTAGTTTTTCTGTTTCTTGCTTGGTCAGTCTTGGAAGTCTGTATTTTTCTAAGAAGTTGTCCATTTCTTCTATGTTTTCCAGCTTGTTAGCATATAGATACTCATAATATTCTCTTATGATTCTTTGTATTCCTGTGGGGTCCATCGTGATTTTTCCTTTTTCATTTGTGAAAAAGAAAAAAAAGAAAGAAAGAAAGAAAGAAAGAAAGAAAGAAGAAAGAAAGAAAGAAAGAAAGAAAGAAAGAAAGAAAAAGAAAGAAAGAAAGAAAGAAAGAAAGAAAGAAAGAAAGAAAGAAAGAAAGAAAAAAGAAAAAAAGAAAGAAAAGAAAAAACAAAAACAAAACAAAACAAAAGAAAGCAAAAAAATGCCCACTGGACGTAGATTCTGTGGGAATGCTCTAGGTGGCGCTATTGCCCCACTATTCCACAGCTGTGACTGTGCCGCTCCGCAGGGCCCTTTATCGCTCTGGCAGTGGTGGGAACGAGTAGGAAGCTGTTGATCTCAGTGAGAAGTGTTAAGTATGGCTACGCTTCCTCAGTTGCCAGCTAAGACGTCTGAAACTCCCCAGGACTCCCAGCCTGCTGGGCTGAGTGTGCTGGGGCGATCCGCCTCCTCCGCTCGGCTCCTGTCTCTTTAAGACAGCTGGAGAAAGCGCGCGCTTTTTTTTTTCCCTTCCGGGGAGCCGGCTGCAAGCACCCTGGTGCGTTCCCCGCTCACATCCTGCCCCTCTGTCTCTCCAAAATCCGCTGCACTGCGCAATGTGGGTCAGCGCACCCCACGCAGATCACCGGGGCTGGCTACTTCGCAGGGTGTACTTCCACTCCCTCCCCGCTCTGGATACTCTCCTCCCGCTGTGGGCTGGGGTGGGGGACTGCTCGGGTCCCGCCGGGTCACGGCTCCGAATCTTACCCGCCTCTTGGGGTGCCGAGTCCTCTCGGGTGTAGCTGCACGCTGTGCGCTTTCCTATGTATTCTCGTCTCTCTTTTAGGAATAGATGTATTTTCTGTGTTGTCGTAGATAAATATAGTTTTGGGAGGAGATTTCTGCTGCCCTGCTCTCATCGCCATCTTCCCGGAAGTCTGATGGGTTTCTTAGTGCTGTAATTAGATCGTTCTCTTTCGGGTATCTGTTATAGGTGTTAGTTTTGTGGTTACCAAAGGTTCAAGGATACCTTTTTTACTATGTTAACAGTCTACCTTAAATTGGGGATGACTCTATTTCAAACACAGTATGTAAGTATTTTCTTTTCTTTCCTCCTCCACACTTTATGTATTAGATGCCATAATCTTCTTTTTTTGTAGTTCGTTTTGCTTCTGAGTTTTAATTGAATGCTTGCTTGGTAATTCATTGGTCTACCACCTTTACTGTGGTGTTCATCTTCACTGGTCGTTGAGTCCTTTTTCTGGTATTTTGTCTTAAAGTTTTGTTTAGAACATATTCACCCGCCTCCTCATTTTGCCAGGCTGTCTGCGTTTCTTCCAGTGGAGTATAAGTAAAAGGTTTATGAACGAGGCGCCCTCTAGTGCCCAGAAGCTCAAGAAACCTGAACTTCCAAGTGCCGGAATCCCAGTTAGTGGTGTGCAGTGGGCGGTAGGGTCGCTTTTCTGTATGGCTTGTAGTGAGTGGTGTGATTGTGTGAGCAGTTTGCTTCACCCGTGCCTTGGTGATCAGCACAGAAGTCTGCTGGAGTTGCTGTGGGTGGGGCTGACCTCCGACTGGCTTTTTGCAATGGCAGGTACTGCAGGAGTGCAGAACCTGGATCCCCTGAGGAGCAAGGAACTCCCAGGGCTGGTTCCTACAGGCACCGCCCTAGTTGGGCTGAAACAGCTGAGAAGGCTGGGAGGTCCTCACTGCCTACCTTACAGCAAACTCTGACACTATTACCGGCCAAAGAGGGCTGTCTGCTGGCCACATAACAGAATATCTGGGCTGTGATGCCAGGGAGGGGGATGGAACATCTGGGGCTCCTAAGTGTTCCTGACCTGTTGGGCCTAGGGCAAGTTGGGGAGGTGTCCGTCACCTGTCCCTTCTCCTCAGCAGAAAGCTTTCTGTAACCCTTGCCCCTCTGGCATGTCTTCACTGCTACAAAGTCTTTTCAAGCTACCCACTTTGCTTTTTGGTCAGGTGCTCGTAGATCCTGCCCGTTTTCCACACGTGGTTGGAATCTAAGCTGCCCCGAGAATTCTGCCTGTTTCTGTTGCCCAGCCCCACGAATCACCAGGTATCATATAATGGGCTTCTCCTGGAGCAGGTCTTCATTGACTTGGGTTTCTATCCTGTCCTTGCTCTGTTCCTCCCACATGTATGCTGGGGTGGTGGAGGGATTAGATCGTACTGCGTCTCAGCTTTACCACTTAACCCTTTTCTGTAATGTCGTCTTTTCTTCCCCAGATGTAGGTAGTCAGTTCTGCACTCCAGGTCATTTTCAGTCTAGTTTTATTTTCATGTTTTTTGGGGGTGTTTGATTCCACCTAGTCTTACTTTTCTGCCATCTTTTTCCTTCACTGAAGTTATTACATTGTTAGAGGGTCAAGAAGACACTTCAAAAGGGTCTACACATTGGGGCTCGCAGTTGGGGGGAGGGAAGATTGGACTGTACTAGGCAGCATGGTAGTGGGATTTAATTTATAAAACGGGGTCAGTAGATGGTAAATTACTGAGAAAAGACAGAGGAGAGGGCTGACTCTGGCTAACTGACGTAACTACCAAACATCTTGGAAGTGGGGAGTGTAGGAAGTGAACTCCCACTGTCATCAACTGATCAGAGAGCAAGAATGGGATACTGGCTAAATTGATTAAGGATTCTTGGTAAAACTGGACAGTACACAAACAGACAAGTCTAACACTTTAGGCCCAGTGGGAAAAGAGTAGGGTTTGGTCCAGCATAGAGTTTTGTCAGCTATTATGAATTACGGTGTTATGTGTATATTTCTGCTGGGTAAATTCTAAAGTGCAATTGCTGGGTTGTATTTCCTTGTTCTCAGTAGATAATGTTAGCTTCTAAAACTTTGTTATTTTAGACTTCTCCCACAGTTGTGTGAGGGATCTGATGTATCATTAGTTTATCATTTTTAGTATGGTAGATCCTCAAAGGTGTGTATTGAAATATTTTTTTATTTCTGTTTTCTTGCTAATGATACACTCTTGGACCATTTTGCTCAGTTCATGTAGTCAAAAACAAATTGATCTCATCGGGGAAGTACTGTTACTTAAAGCTAAAATGACCTGATAACTTGTGATTTGTCCTTCCAGAAAAAATACGGTATGAGAAATTTGATTAGCAAGACATTGATAATTTTTGGAAGTTAGGAATATAGGGTTTCAGTAACAAGTCTGTTTCTATAAAATTTTTCTCCATATTAAGAACTCGCAAATAAAAGATCTATAGATAGAACACATATCCTTGGGGATTTAACAGTGAAGCTGATGTAAATGAAAGATAACTTTCTCTGCCAGTGAAAAAACGTTCCCAGTGTTCTCATCCCAGTCCAGGCCAGTCTTAGTTGTAGTCTGTCCATTGTGGATTGCATTTGTTTCTCAGGCCTGGTTTAGAATAATAGAATTTTCTTGCCCATTTAAGATTACAACTGTTAATTTGCTTGATGAGTTGGGATGTGCCATCTGACAGAAAGTATCTCTTTAAAAGGTATTCCTTTTGAGTTAATAAAATGAATGTATCTGTGAAGAGGCTGGATGAGACTGTCTAGGCAACAGCAATGAACTTAAAAGTGATGGTGGTGTGTGATACATGGCATGAAAAATTGAACTCTTTTAGAACATTGTTTTTGTTTTGAAACAGTGTGGACTGAGAAAAGGGCCTTGTTGTGTGCGGTCAGAAAAGCAGTAAGGGAGTATAGACCTGCAGCAACTAGAAAGTGTCCCACCTGCATGGGGAAGGAAGAACTTTTTTTGAGACAGAATGGGAATAAGAAGGTGATAGCATGACTTCATTAGGAGAAGAGACAGAAGAAGAATTGACTAGCATTTGCCATGTGCCATTAAGTTGAGAGACAAGGTGGGACCAAGGAGGCGGCTTTATTTGGAAAGCCAGCTGACTTAGGAGATGTTAGACTGATGTGCTAAAGCACCATCTTCATTCAGGGTTAATTGCAGGGTTCTTTCATGCTGGTAAAGGGGAAGCAGGCCACGGAGTGACTGGAGGCTGCAGATGTGACACCAGTGAGGGTCTGAGGAGAGCTAAGAAACTTCCCTCTCTCTGATTTGGCTCTGGTCATTATGTTCCTAAAACTCTTTGACAGGACAATCATCATTTCACATACATTCTCCTCTCCGGGAGGTGGCATGCTGCAGGCAAGGAACTACTCAAAGTATCTCAAAACAGCAAATTCCTGTTGACCAACAAGCCTACATGCAGGGATCAGCATTCACCCTTTGGACCATAGGTTAAGGCAGCAAAGGACACAAACTGTGGAGGTAGAGATGCAAAGTCTTTTCACCTCAATACAACACTAGTGCTAGTATCCTTTACCCTATGCCCATGAAGACCTTCGTTACATTTTTTTTATAGTCTCTCTTCGGGTGCCAGTTGCCCTCTTATTTTTACTGGCAGTTACTTGTAAAACAACAAATGTTGTTTCTGGCCCAATTCGAAAGCTCTTACTAGGAGATGAAAATGGAGCTTTGAAATGAGATAGAGATTCTGTACAGTACCTCAAGGACCATCTCCATGATCACTCAAAAATCAACTGAACATGTGGTTATCCAGTTCTCTAATAATTCCATTCACGTTTGTGTGCATAGCTGAACTACAAATGCCTGTTCACCAAGTTAAGCATGTTCATAAAAGCACCCTATTTAATAGCTGCAAGTCATATTTATAAAATGAGAATACAGTAATGAGAATAAATGTTGTGTAGATCAGTCATGACATGTTGAGCCAAAGAAGCTAGGTACAAAATAGCACTATATAAGTCTATTTATAGAAAATGTAAACATAATTACATAACTCAGGATAGTAATTTTGAAGTGACATTAATTAGAAAAATGTAAGAGGAGGGCTTCAAGGGTAGTTTTATGGATGTACTTACATAGATAACTATAGTAATTCACTGAGCATGTACATTTATGGTACATGCTTTTTCTTGTATTATGTTTAATTAAAATGTTTACTAGCAGTATACAGTGTACTTCTGTAGACCACTGTTGTTTTTTGCCAGGAGAATTTTACTGTACAAATCTTAGAAGTTGCAAAATTTTTTACAAATACGTACACTTTTTAAACCTATGTTGTTTACAAAAATGTGTCCCTATGATGTATAATCAAGAATACTCAACAGTAGTTACTGATGCATAAATTTACATTTAGATTGTAAATTTAAGTCTACCAAGAAACCTTCATTCCCATTATTAAACGATGTACCCTCTTAAAATAATAGCCTTGATTTTAAGAGACAAAATACAAAAATATTTGGTTGAAAGAACTTTCATGAGGTTTCTGACAATTATAGATGTATCTTTCTTTATATTCTTAGCTACATCAAAGCATCGTCCTGGAGATTTTTTTATTCCTCCTTAACCTGGGCTGTTTTGTTTTTTAAATGAAGTATCATTGATAAACAATCTTCTATCGGTTTCAAGTATACAACACGGTGGTTCAACAGATACCCATATTTTTACATCCTCATCACCATAGTGTGTTTACTGTCAACATAGGAAGATCTACATAATCATTGCCTATATTCTCCAGCTGTACTAACTATCCCTGTGACCATCTTCTGTTATGAATGAGAATTTTTGTAATCCCTTAATCTACCTTAACTCCTCCTCCATGGTAGCCACGAGTCACTTCTCAGTGTGTGTTGAGTCCACCGCTGTATTCTTCATTCAGTTTTGCTTTGTTTTTATGTTCCACAAATATGTGAAATCAGAGTGTATTTTCCTTTCTCTGCCTGGCTTATTTCACTGAGCATATACCCTCTACATTCATGTATGTTGTGTGCAAATGGTAGGATTTCTTTCTTTTTACACTAAATAATACTCCATTGTGTTTAAGTACTACATCTTTATCCATTCATCCAGTGATCAACACTTAGACCACTTCCATTGTAAATAATGCAGCAAAAAAGATAGGGCTTGCGGATATCTTTCCAAATCAGGGATTTTAGTTTCTTTGGACAAACTGGAAGTGGAATTACTGGATTGCATGGTATTTCTATTTTTATTTTCTTGAGGAGCCTCCATACTGCTTTCCAAATAGCTGTGCTAATTTACATTTCCACCAACCATTTCTGCACATCCTTGCCAACACTTGGTATTTTTTGTGTCCTTTGGATAGTGGCCATTCTAACTGGTGTGAGGTGATGATCTTGTGGTTTTGATTTGCATGTCCCTGATGATTACAATACGGAACATCTTCATGTACTTGTTTGCCATCTGTATTTCTTTGGAGAAATGTCTGTTAAGTTCGTCCTCCAATATTTTCATCAGGTTACTTGTTTTTTGGGTGTTGAGGTTCATGAGTTCTTTGTATATTTTGGGTGTTAATCCTTATCAAATGAATCATTTACAAATATATTCTCCCATGGTGTAGGTTGCCTTTTATTTCTACTGATGGTGTTGTTTGCTATACAGAGCTTTTTAGTTTGATGTAGTCCCATTTGTTCATTTTTGCTTGTACTTCCCTTGCCCGAAGTGATGTGTTTAGGAAAAATTTGCTCATGTTTATACGAGCATTTTTGCCTGTTTTCTTCTAAGAGTTTTATGGTTTCATGACTTCCATTCAGGTCTTTAGTCCATTTCGAGTTTACTTTTTTGTATGGGTTTAGACAATAATTCTCAGTAAGACTCAATTCTCTTGAGTGTAGCTGTCCAGTTTCCCCATCGTATGTTCATGGCTCCTTCATTAACTGGTCACATATGAATGGATTATTTTCTGGGCTCTATTCTTTTGCATTGATCTGTGGGTCTGTCTGTTCTTGTTCTGTTACCATATTGTTTTGATTACGTAGCTTTATTGTGTGGCTTGAAGTCACGGATCATAACTCCCCCATCTTTGTTCTTTCTAGAGATGGCTTTGGCTGTTTGAGGTCTTTTGTGGTTCCATATGAATTTTGGAACGTTTAGCTCTAGTTCATTGAAAAATCATTGGTATTTTCATAGGGATTACATGGAATTTGTAAATTGCTTTGGACAGGATGGCCATTTTGACAGTAATAATTCTTCCTATCCATGAGCACAGGGCAGATTTCCATTTTTTGTGTCTTCTTTAATCTCTCTCAGCAGTATCTTATAGTTTCCAGAGTACAGATGTTTCACATCTCTGCTTAGGTTTAATCCTATGTATTCTTTTTGATGCAATTGTAAATGGCGTCGTTGTACTGATTTCTCTTTCTGCTGGTTCATTGTTCGTATGTAGGAACACAACTTCTGTAATTTTGCTATACTAACAACTCAGGGAAGCATTTTACTATTATCAGTTTATCAGGAAGGATGCATCTCAGGAGCAGTCAAAGAGAAAGAGATGCATAGGGCAAGGTAAGAAGGCAGACCGCTTCCATGTCCACAAAGCATTCACTAACTCAAACGTTTCTGAATAATTTGTAATGCAATTTCCAGTCCTATGTTTCTCAGATGTCAAGGGGTGGGGGTTGAAAGTACCATCAGTATTTTGTGGTAAAACACTGTTAGGAATTCAGAGTTTTGGGAACTTTTTGTCATTCTCAGAGTGTTTATAAGTTGACAGTTTTTTTAAAGAAGATAATTTAATACTTTAGCAATATTTATCAAGTTATAAATGAACAAACTAAAGAATTCTTAAGGAATTAATGCTATAGAGTAAGCTTATGAAACATATAAAATAATATTCGTTGTTGAATTGTTTATAATAGCAGATACTGGGAACCATCTGGTGGTACAATGATAGGAATTGGTTACCTACTGTCTATCTTTTCTGTGAAAACAAAGCCATTAAAAAGATTTTGGTAGAACTAATCCTAACTTTGGAACAGAAATCTTAAAAAGCTATGCTGCCTTTAAAGTGGTGTAAGGGCAAGAACTTCATCTTTATTGTATCTCTATCCCAGTACCAGACACCTACTAGGTGTATGATAAGTGTATTTTCACTGAGTGCACAAATGACCCATATGTGGATGTTCCGAGATCAGTGTTATATCCTGTCACAGATTTGAACTTCCTGAGCACTAGCTCATTCTGTAAGTCTTCTGTAAAGTCCACTGCTAACCTGTTTCTGAAACTCAGAATGCCATGCTGCCCACCTAGAGCTCTGGCGTTGTTGCCTGTTCTGAAGTCTTTTCAGTATTCATCTACCTCTATCTGTACACTGAAGTTGGAGATGGATGGAACTGAGAAGTGGAGAGGGCTGTCTGGGGAGAATGTATGTCTGAACTGCTTTTTGTGGGAGGGGATAGTGGTTGGGATATGAGGAGGTCATAAGAGGGAAGCATTGGTAAAAGCTGGGAGAAGAAAAACAGTGTGTAGGTATTGCAGAGATAATTTTGGTTTGCAATCTATTGGTGTTCCTTTTTTCCTTAACCCTCATCCCAGTAGATACTGGAAAAAGCCAAGTAAGTGCTTTTCAGTCTCTTTTATACCTTGTTATAGACAAGTGACCCACTCAGTGAAGCCCAACGAAAAGTTTACTTGGAGGACTCTGGAAAACAGATTTATTACAGCCTTGAAAAATCTGAACAGAGGAGTAGCTAAATTGTGCCTAGACAATTAACCAAAAAGGGGCTTATGAAACTATTCTGATGCCAGGTGTGGGCAAAATTACCTAGAGGACAGCTGGTGTTGAGTGGCTGAATATCATGTTCTCTTCTAAGATGTGACTACAGAATGCAGTACTTGGCACTTTCTCTCCACTTCCCAAAATTTTGCTGCTGTCTAGCTAAAGAACATATCTGTGGCAGAGCTCAACTTTTGGTAGTGGTATCTGAAAGCGAAGATGGATTAGGAGAGAAAACATGATTACAGAATCTGACCCTGCCATAGTCTTACAGGAGGATTTCATTCTGGGGTCCACTTATTTTTCTCACTTCTCCATTAACTTTCTCAGTTTTAAACTGCAATCTATTTAAAATCTACATCAAAACAGCAACTGAGTTCTAATACCTCTTGTAGTCTTTAGTAGCCTCTAGGAATAGTCTGAAGACAGGCACTTTAAGGATTGGAACCAGGATATACTCCTCTGGGAGTGAGAATGTGTTTTTCCCCTACCTCTGCACTTCTTGGAATCCTGAAAGGGTGTACCTTCTTTCTCAATTATTTTGAGTTTTCTCTCCACAATCTCTTTGGCATGCAGTCTGAAGGACTGGTGACTATGATTATTTGTTTTTTTTTATTTGGGTATCATTCATGTACAATCACTTGAGCAACATTATGGTTACTAGACCCCCTATTATCAAGCCCCCCACACATACCCCATTACAGTCACTGTCCATCAGCATAGTGAGATGCTACAGAGTCATTACTTGTCTTCTATCTAAATACTGCCTTTTCCCTGTTCCCACTGCCACATTATGTGTGCTAATCGTAAGGACCCCTTTCCCCCCTTACCCCTCCCTTATATTGCATTCTGGCTAGGAGGCACCTGTTTGACTGACAAGGTTGGCTCATTTGATTGAGAGGTCCATCTGTATATCCATCCCTCTCTGATCACGTCCTTTCCCATGATGAGGTGTGTTTTGGGCAGGTGTTAGTTCTGTGTGCCTGTTCTCAGGTTATCTCCCTGTGAAGCCTTTGTTGTCTTCTCATGGGACTCCCCTAACTGGCCAATTTGGGCAGTTTTTCCCTTGGACTTTTTCCTCCCCTTCCATGGCTGTTCATGTCTACCTTTCTACCTAACATTTTCCTCTCAAGCAGCTGAGGACCTGCTTCTTTGGGCACTGGGACAATGACTGCTGTGGCTCCTTCTTGCTGATGGAGGGGCAATGCACAAAGACTGGGTCCCAGTGCTTTCTGTCTGTCAGTCGGGGCTGGCTGGTTAATTACATGGGGCCCAGGCCTTGGGACATCAGGCATAGATGACGGTTCTTGTCAGTTAGGTGGCTTCACACAGATGCAGGGTAAGGATGTCTGAATTCACCGACAGCCATCTTGAATCACCATTTGTAGATGTAGAGCCTGAAGCCAGGAAGAGAGAAATTGAATAAAGAGGTTAAGTAAGGGAACTCTAGTAGCAAGGGGAAAAATGCCAAGGTTAGAAGGAGGGACAATAGCCATGATTTTCAGCTTAAGACTGCTATGCCCAAAGTATGAATCTTGCCTGCAGAGTCTGGGATCCCGCAGATGTCTTTCCATACTTGGCCTGAATGATTGATGTAGAAACAGCATTCTTCCTTTGGATACAGGCAGGTTTCCCCCTCTCTCACAGTGAGGATCTAATGCTCTGCGGTTTGCAGAGCCACCTCAGCAAGCGAGTGTAGTTGGCTCTGAAGACCTGTCCGGGCAGCCGCTGTTCACCAGAGATTCTCAGCTGTTTCCTCGGATAATTGGAATTGAATCCCTAGGGAGGAGCAGGAGCCTCCAGTGGCAGCTCCTGCAGTTATCGGGAGAGCCATGAGCCCCACTGCTAGTGGGTGAGGAGGTCCCACCTGTTTAGTCAACTTTGATTGCTGATAAATTGGATGAGGCACAGATGATTGGCCACAGCCAAAGGTATTTCTGTTACATAAAACCCGAAGAGCAATGTCCAGTCCAGCCAGGAGTGAGCTTAAGAAGACACTATGTCCATGCAGTAGGTCGCGAGACAGGGCAGGCCCGTGAAGTGAGGAGTCTGGAGAAGGAAGTCAGAACAGAGTAGGTGGCCCCAGTATCTTAAGCAAGAAGTTACCATGCTACCTGCTACATCCATTGGTGGTGCCCTTGGCTCCAGTCAAGTGATGGTGATATCCTGTGGTGGGGCCAACCAGAAGGCCGCATCACTCCTGGTTGAGCAGATGCCAGCCTGGGGCCACCTCAGACTCCCAGTCCCATTGGTTGGCAGGACAGAGGGAAACCCAGGGCCCTGCCTTTCCCCATTTTTGGTAGGCAGTGACAGGCGACCTGTCCCTCTGGGGACATTGTTTGGCCTAATGTCCTGCCGGCAGCAGATCTAGCCCCTGTGGAGCCTCCCTGGGTGTGGATGGGGTACCAGGAGGCTGCCCTTCGCCTTGTAATGCCACCATCATCTGGGAATACCTAGCCTCTCTTTTCTTCCCTCCTCCTGGTGTCTCGCCTGCTTCTTCCTCTCTTTCTCCTGAGCCCTGGCCTCCAAGACCTGCTGTCTGTTTTAATACACCGAGGTTGCTGTGGTAATTCTGTCATCTCTGTGGCCTCTGAGTCCAGAACAGCCCTTTGGAGGTCCTCTTAATGTCTGGTGCTCAATGGGTCAGAAATCTGGTTTTCAGTATGACCCTGCCTCCTGAGTCCCAGTCCAGATTGGCGTTTCATGACTGCCTCTTTCAGCCTTTCTAGAAACACAGCTTGGGTTCTCAGCAGGCTCTTTCTTGGGTTATGGCAGACACTTTCACAAAACTGATGAACGTCTGTGTGTCAGCCTTAAGCCCAGCCTTTATGCAGATCAAATAGTGGTCCTCAAACCAGCATTGGTCAGACTTATAGTCCCACTTGGGATCCGTCGAGAGGATAGCTGTGTCTTCTATGAGATAATTAGGATCTGTCAGGTGTAGGCTGTTTGCAGTTTCTTTGCCTCTTAAGTCACTCTCTGGTTCTGTGTCTATGAGAGTCTGAGTTAGGATATGACCCTGATATGTTTCCAAGTCAGATCATGGGAAACTGTTAAATGATGAAAACTCTCTATATAACCATCAGGATTGTCAGTGTAGCTTCCCATGTCGATTTTAAATTGTTTAAGTTCAGTGGGAGAGAAGTGCTTAGGCACAAGCTGGGGGATAAATTCCCCAGCTGCCTGCACAAGGGGGCAGACCCTCTGTGGAGGTAATGGTTGCTGTCCCATAGCCGGGCTGCTGTCTGGATTGCAGATATTCAGGGGCATCAGGGAAACCTGGAATAAGGGAAGACTTGGGAGTAGCAGTGTGTTTGGGGGCTGAAAACCCCAGGGTGTTGCAATCTGCTCAAAGGAGCTCAGTGAATTGAGGCAGAGTAGGGTAGTGCGTAAGTCTCTCTGAGGGCGTTTCCCTGTAGAAAGCTTAGGTTTAGGTTCTGGGGTGTCTCAGGGGAGATGTTAGAGGAGGAGAACCAGCATTCTTAGTTTTCACTGGGGCCAGGCTGTCGTGCAGAAGAATTTGAGCCTTGATCTCCTCAGGGTCTGGGAATCAAAGCATTCCAGTGTCAGAGGATGCAACCCAAGGAGCTATCACAGAGAATTAAGTGTTGGTTCCTCTTCTGGAATGCATGGAAAGACTAGTGAGTGAAACAGCCCAATATCTTGAGGTCATACTTGGTGGCCTAGCATACGTGTAGCACCAACCAGTGCTCCAGACAGGCATCCCCATCCAACACAGTCATGACAGCTAGTGAACTGGTACCTTTTCTCTGCCATCGGTCCCCATGTATCTAGATTCAACCTGGGTGGGTGAGCCGTAGCATTCAGTTAGGGCAAAGATTGTGATCAAAGGTGGCGAGTCCAAGCAGTGCCTCTTGGATATCCAGGGTGTGAGGAGGGCAGCCATTAGAAGAATCTTGCATATGCTCCTCTTTGCAGTCTGCTGGCAGGAGAGCATCCTCAAGGGGGACACTCCTGGCTTCAGGATTCCCTAGTGACCTCATGCATTAAGCAGTGGCATTGCATTGAGTAGGTGGTTATCTGTGATTGTTTGCTTGTTTGCCCTTATCGGAAGTGTCAGGTGTGGGGCCATTCCAGCCACATGGAGAGGAAACGGCAGATTAGGATACTAAGGGAGTAATCCTCAAGGAAACTTTGGTCTCTATACATGCTGGCTCTCTATTGATCAAAGCATTGGCACACCTAGAGGTGCCAGGGTAAAGGAGTAAGGAAAGGAGGTAGGCAGCTCTGAGGTGAACCCTCAGAGTCAGCAAAAGGCATAAATAACAAGAGGGTTCCAGCCAGGCAAGCCTTCTGGAGATCTGAGGGCCTTGTCAGCCGCCAGTAGAAAGAGGCCTGAATCAAGGTCCAGACCCAGACAGAACACCAAATTTGTTATGAAAGATCACCTCTAGTCACCTTACATGCCAGGGTAAGGCACCCATGAGAAGAAAATGCTCCTGTGATGAGGAAGAGGTTTTGGCCCTAGGCTATCATGCTCATTCAACTGCCTGCCAGGTAGCAGAGAGGTTGGCTTCACAATGAGAGGTCTGGGTTAAGTTGGACCTGCAGATCCCATGGAGAGCAGAGCAGAAAATAGCGCAAATTCCACAATAGAAAGAACTCTGAGCATGGAAGGGACAAAGTCAATATGATGAAGAGAAAGCTCTTAGCTTTCACAGGGAGGTGTTGGTGAAGAAGAGAGTGAAGGGAGCAATGACTGGCCACCCTGGACAACCTTCCTGTAGCCCCAATCATGACCTGCCTCCTCGGAGCGGTCCCTGCAGAGTGGGCCCAAGTGGCTGCTGCCTCCAGCTGGGTATGATAGATGTCTCACAACCAAGGAGATCATGAGATGAATGTCTCCAGGTGCGATTGCCACTGACCAGGTCGGGGGGAAGGCTGTCACGGGAGTCTTAAGATTGGCGGCCATTCTGTTGAGTTTTAACTGGCCATTCTGTGCCTGGGTGTTTGGTAGTGACGTCTAGGGTCTTTGATTAGCTAACTGGCAGATAACACAAAAACTGAAAAAAGAAGAGAATAAAGGAAATGGCAGTCAGCAGGAGAAATTTGAGAATAGAAAAGGACATCTCTTACTTACATTGACATACTGAATAGTGCTTGGGCAATTGCCACAGGGTTTGGAAGTGGATGCTTTTACAGTGTGCCTCCATTGCATGGACATTGACTTGCACTCAGCAGAGTGCCTAATGCAAACTTCCCTGGTCCATGACTGACTTATCATGTCACAGGAGTCTTCCTGTGGTGAGTGCCCTAACGGAGTCAAAGTGCTTGGCTCATACGCATTCATTGCAGCTGTTTTGTTTGTGAAAGAGTAGGAGGGGAAGGTTCTCTAGACAATAGGTAGGTAGAGAGTGCTTCCAGAAATCCTAGACAAAATTCAGGTCCCAACATCAAATATATCTATTTCCAAAAAAACGAAGAAAAGGGAATACTTCCAAACTCATTCTATGAAGCCAGCATCACTGTAATACCTAAACCAGGAAAAGACATGAAAAAAAAAAAATTACACACCAATATCCATAATGAACATAGATGCAAAATAATCAACAAAATATTAGCAAACAGAATGCAAAAATACGTCAAGAGGATCATGCACTATGGAAAAGTGGCATTCATCCCAGGGATGCAAGGATGGTAAAACACATGAAAATCCGTCAACATCATCCACCTCATCAACAAAAAGAAGAACCAAACCACATGATCACTTCCATAGATGGTGAAAAAGCATTTGAAAAATTGAACATTCATTCATGATAAAAATTCTCAACAAAATGGGTATAGAGGGCAAGTGATTCAACATCATAAAGGCCATATATGACAATGTGACAGCTAACATTATACTTAAAGCAAGAAGCTGAAAGCTTTTCATTTAAGATTGGAACAAGACCTGGATGCAAACTCTCTCCTCTGTCATTTAACATAGTCCTGGAGGACCTAGCGATGGCAAACAGATAAAACAAAGACGTACAAGGCATCCAGATCGATAAAGAAGTCAAATTGTCACTATTTGCAGATGACATGATATTGCACATAAAAAACCCTAAAGACTCCACTCCAAACTACTAGAGCAAATATCTGAATTCATCAAAGTTGCAGGATACAAAATTAACACACAGAAATCTGTTACTTTCCTGTTCACTAACAATGAGCTAACAGAAAGAGAAGTCAGGAAAACAATTCCATTCGCAATTGCATCAAAAAGAATAAAATGCCTAGGAGTAAGCCTAACGAAGGAAGTGAAAGACCTATACCCTGAAAACTACAAGATACTCCTAAGAGAAATTAAAGAGGACACCAATAAATGGAAATTCACCCCTTGATCTTGGCTAACAAAAATAGATATTGTCAAAACGGCTATACTACCTAAAGCAATCTACAGATTCAACGCAATGCCTATTAAAATACCAACAGCATTCCTCAATGAACTGGAAGAAAAAGTTCTAAAATTCATATAGAACCACAAAAGACCCCGAATACCAAAAAACAATCTTGAGAAAGAAGAATAAAATGGGGAATTAGGCTCCCAGACTTCAAGAAGCTCTACTACAAAGCTTCAGTAATCAAGACAATTTGTTATTGGCACAAGAACAGACCCACAAACCAGTGGAAAAGACTCGAAAATCCAAACATTAACCCAAAAGTATACAGTCAATTAGTATATGATAAAGAAGCCTTGCATATACAACAGAGAGATGATAGCCTCTTCAGAAGCCGGTGTTGGCACAACTGCAGAGCTACATGTAAGAGAATGAAACTGGACGACTGTCTAACCGCATAGACAAAAGTCAACTCAAAATGGGTCAAAGACCTGAATGTAAGTCATGGAACCATAAAACTCTTAGAAAAACAAAAACATAGGCAAAAATCTCTTTGACATAAACATGAGCAACTTCCAAGTTATCAAATCTCCCCGGACAAGAGAAACAAAAGCAAAAGGAACAAGTCAGACTATACCAAGCTGAAAGGCTTCTGCACGGCAAAGGACACCATTAGTAGAACAAAAAGACATCCTACAATATGGGAAGAATATGTTTATAAATAACATGTCAGATATGGGTTGACATCCAAAATATATAAAGAACTCATGCACCTCAACAAACAAGAAGCAAAAAATCCAATTAAGAAATGGGCAGGGGATATGAATAGACAGTTCTCCAAAGAAGAAATTCAGATGGCCAACAGGCACACGAAAAGATGCTCCACATGGCTAATCATCAGAGAAATGCAAATTAAAACCACAGTGAGATATGACCTCACACCCGTAAGGATGGCCAACATCCAAAACACAAAAGCAACAAGAAATGTTGGCGAGGATATGGAGAAAAGGGAACCCTCCTACACTGCTGATGGGAATGCAAATTAGTTCAATCTTGTGGAAAGCAGTATGGAGTTTCCTTAGAAAACTCAAAATAGAAACACCATTTGACACAGGAACCCCACTCCTAGGAATTTAACCTAGGAATGCAGCAGCCCAGTTTCAAAATGACAGATGCACCCCTATGTTTATCACAGCCGTATTTACAATAGGCAAGAAATGGAAGCAACCTAAGTTTCCATCAGTAGATGAATGGATGAAGAAGATGTGGTACATATACTCAATGGAAGATTATTCAGCTATAAGAAGAAAACAAATCCTACCATTTGCAACAAAATGGGTGAAGCTAGAGGGTATTATGCTTGGTGAAATAAACCAAGCGGGAAAAGACAAGTATCAAATGATTTCACTCATATGTGGAGTATAAGGGGAAAAAAGAAACTGAGGGAACAAAAAGGTGCATTGTTACAGAAACCAAGAATGGCCCTACAGTTACCAAAGGGAAAGGGACTGGAGAGGATGTGTGGGAAGGGAGGGACAAGGGGGAAAATGGGGCATTATGACTAACAGATACAATTTTGGGGGCACAGGGAGGACTGTACAACTCAGAGAAGACAAGTAGTGATTCTATAGCATCTCACTATGCTTATGGACAGTGACTGTAATAGGGTTGGTGGGGGGGACCTGATGAATTGGGGACTTTAATAACCATAATGCTGCTCATGCATTTGTAGATTAATGATACGAAAAAAATGTAAAGGGAAAAAGAGAGGTAAATTTAAAGGTCCCTTTTTACACTATGAGATCTAAAACAAGAAGGCAGAGCATTTCCTTGTTTGACCTAGCTTGTAACATGGTATGGGTGTCAGGCTTCTCAGATTATTCCTTGTCCTGCACAGGTCCACAAGTATTGAATATGGAGTTACAAATGAATTGTGTGAATAGGTGAGTTTGTACATATGAGATTACATAATTTATAACCCAAAATTTAAAGGCTGTGATATCTCATAGGCGGCAAATTTTAGCATACCCATTTGGTGGATGTTGAGGTAGCACTATCATGGAGTAGTTTAGCTAAACTCTTGAATTACAATAGACAATTGAATTAGAAAAGGCAATTCAGAAGTGTCCAAGTAAACAGAATAATGGCCATAATTAACCCTTATTTTTAGCTTTCTATGCCCATGGTTATTCTTTTTTGGGTTATACATCCTCATAGGCAACCAGTAAAAGTAGAACATATTGACAGAAAATAAGAATGAAGTTTCTTGGAGTGTTTTGTATTAAGCCAATTTTGAGGTACTAATGATCTAGGTGAGAATGTTATTTTAATAATATCCAGGAAGTAAACCTAGGAGTTTTCAGTAGATGCAATTATTTGATTTGCCATTCAAGGGGATGCTCAGATAGTAATAAAAATACTATGTTTGCTTTTCTGCTTATCCTTTTACCTTGCTTGTCTCTTCTTAAATCACAATCTTTTCGTGTTGTGGAAAGAAGGTATGAGGTCATATATTTATTATTTTGAATTGGGCCAGAAATTTTTTCCAGCTCTTAATATGTATCAATAGTATATTTAAGTGGGGATTGTTAAGGCAACTTTTGATTTGTGTAAGAAGAAATACGTTAGAGAGTGAGTTAGATATATCAGCCCTTTATATTGTGATGATTATGTAAAAAGTTCTTGTAAACTCTTGGAGGTACTATATCCTAGGGTAGAAGTAGAAGTTTTTAATCAGAGTTCCCTAGTGCCCTAGTTGCTGAGGATGAAGTGGAAAACAAACAAGTTCTGTGTTTAGTTAGTGCATAGTGCATTATAGAAATACAGATTTATTTGAAATTGTCTATTTCCTTTTGTAATGTCTATCTCTGAAGAAGTCTTTCTTTCCTGCTTAGGCATCTTTTGTCTGCATGTAGTTACTGCTTTTAAAATCTGTGGACTGTTGCCATTTTGATCATGAGTGTTTACAATCTAAACTTTGAGTTGTAATATTATTCAGTCAAAGATTCCTTCCAGCAATAGATTACCTAAGCATATGAAGGTCACTAGCTTTCTTAACTCTTATCTTTACCCTGCCTACTCTCTCAAGAATTTCTTTAGAGTTCTCTTTCAACCTTCTTAGGATATATACCTTTTTTATTGTCAGCTTCTCCTTATTCCTGTACTAAAGAACTTTTTAAGTTGCTTGTGACCTGTAAGGAAAGATTTAATGACGTGATGTCACAGTTGAGGTGGTGAAGCCAGATTTAGAATCCAGGTTGGCCTCACTTTAAAACCATGTTTTTTTCCCTACTGCATCCTTCTTTGTCTCTACTGTCCCCCATTGCACTATTGAGTGTTTCTTATTTCTGAAATGAAATACAACAAGTCCATTTACTTTAAAGTGAGCACAAATACAGTCTTCACTGATAAGAACAACATCAGAAAACAACCAAAAAATTAAAAGTATGAGAACTATTATACGTTATTTTGTTTAAAACATCTGTATCCTTACATTCACCTTGGTGTCAGAAATATAACTACGATGATCCTGTTTCAATAATCCATTTGCCTCAGTATTTTTATACAAATCCTAATAAACTATTGAATCGATATAAACAGTTTCTAAACTTGAAGTTTGAGTTATACTTTTGTAAGGCCGGGAAGAGGAAATCTCGGGGAAACATACCTCTAAAAACTGAAGTCAGTCAAAGGGAGAAATAATGTTTAAAACCCGTTTATTACTTACAAACTGCAGCCCAGGGCCGTCTCTCTTCTCTGCTCCCAAAAGCAAGAAAGCAGGCCAGCCAGCCCCTCACCTTAACCTCTCAGGTTCAGACACGCCCTCAGTTGCCCAAGTAATTATCCATTGACATGGAGATGAACTTCTCTCCATCCCTGAGAATATACAAGTGCACCAAAGCCAGGCGGGATATTCTGGAAATGTTACAATTTTACCCACAGCTCCCCCCCTCCTGAAATCTCACCTTACAATCTACTTGGTCCCCTTCTTCTGCAGTGGTCCCTGGGTAAAGAAACTGGAGCTTTGTGACCATACTAATGACATAACAATAGCAACAGCAATAAAATCATGGTAATCTTCAAGCCAGAGGATTCAGCCTATGCAGCACAAAAACATGTTTCTACACTTGTTCACTCAATTCCTAACAACCATGTTACAAAACATTAGACAAAGTCAAGCCTCTCTTTCAGCATTTTTTTCTTGACAACCGAAACAGAATAATGATAATTCTCAAGCTGGAGGATTCAGCTAGGTTCAAAGTTTTATGCAGATTAACTCCATAGCTCTTCCATTCCATAGGCAGGCAGTAGCTGAGGGTTCACTGCAATCATTACGCAGCATCTGTAGCCAGGGGGGCGCATTCAGGCCACAGAGACTGTAGGAGAAAATAACCTTAAGGGCAATAAGATACATGTTTTAATGACACCAGCATAGGCAAATCTTGTCAACATCAGGTAGGATACATGCAAGAGAGTGGTCTTGTGATACAACAGTGGTAGGAATGGAATATTGTCCGGGTCTAGTATACCAGACTTTCACCCCACTCGCTGGGGGAATTATAGATGGGTTGATATATAGGGCTACAGGAGGTACACGCACTGGTCATAAAGATAAAACAAAACTTCCCTGCCAGATGCTCTTACCTCCTGGAACTTTTGGGTACACTACCATGACCTTTAGGGTCCATTCAGCTGTTATTCCAGGAATACACGGGAGACCAGCTTCCAGGCCTCTCCCCCAAGGTGCCAGAAGGGACATCCATTACTGATGCATGTGTCGAAATGTCCAGAGCCAGGTCCTTTCAACAAGGTCTCCAGGCTTTAATGCAGTAGGGGCTGGCGGCAGGATGTTGCTTTGCTGGTCAAATCTTGGCTTCTATAATTCTTTGGTTTGGACATAGGAGAGGCAGCAAGGCGTGTGAGCATATCCCCAGGGCTCCAAGCTCTCTATGTGTCTTCTCAGTCAAACACCACAGCACTGTGCATAGGTGAACTGACCAAGCCCATAGACTATTGGTAGCTAAGTTCAGGCCAGATTTCAACAAACTGTCATACTTCTCTATCATGCCTGTCCTGGTAGGATTATATGGTACATGAAATTTCCACTTTATTCCTAATTGCTGCACCCATTGTTGTAATGCATGTCCAGTCAACTGGGTGCCTTGATCACTTCTCAGCCACCTGTGGCCAGCCATAGGCTGCAAAGGGAGGCTCTAGGCTGCTCTTGGTGGTTTCTGATCTGCACAATGTGCAGGAAAAGCAGCGAATAGTCCGGTAGCCATGTCCACACAAGTCCTGGGATACTGATATCCTGATATGGGCAGAGGCTCAATGTAGTCTATTTGTCACCTGACAAGGGGTATTGTTCCCCTTACTATTGTCCCTTGTTGCTTTTGGACTTGGTGTATGTTCCTCTGAGAGCACATAGGCACTCCTTCTGGGCTCTGCTGACTTCCTCAAAGGTCAATGACAAGCCCCACTGACAGGCTAAAGCCCACATTGGCTTTTGCCCCATGTACAACAAATGCTGGTGCAGCCATTGGGCCACACCAGAGGCAGGCTTTCCTTCTAGCCAGCACACCTCGGCCAGTGTGTCTTCTTCATCATCTCCTGGGGATTCCAAAAGCAAATGGGCAGTCACATGATATCCAGTAAGTCTTAGTCTGATCACAGGCCCACAGGTCTTCCCACAACTCTTGGCTCCAAAGGGGCCAGGAACCAACTATCCAGTTGGCATGATACCATGTCAGTATCCACAGGGCCAAGACCTGATAGTCGGCCCAGCTTTGAGTGCAGACAACTATGGGGGATGGCTCCTAGATTATCAGGAGCCATACTGCCAGAAACTCAATCCATTGACTGCTCTTCCCCTCTACATCCTCCAACCATATTGTCTCAGTCTTAGGATGGAATGCCACAGCCCTCCACTTTGGGGGATGCCCATGACAGGAGCCATCTGTGTACCAAGCATCTTCAGGTATTGGGCCTTTTCCCTCTTGAAAAGGGATGTCGGCTCACAATGGTTCAAAGCAGATTCTTCCTGCTTTCCAGTGATATAGGCCACTGGCCCCAATAAGCACTCGTGTTCCCCACTTAAAGGGATAGTAGAGACGGTGCTGCACTTTTGTAAATATGCAGCCTATTTGGTCAGGGCAGGTGTCTGTGCCATGTGACTCCGTGGCATTTGGGTTCAGTCTTGCACCCACCCAGCTTTGGGAGAGATGGTTATTATTTTGGTGGGAGCTGTTCTCTAGAAGGGCTTTGTAGCTAGCAAGACGTGGTACACAGCAGCCAGTTGCTTCTATATCAAAGTGAACCAGACCTCTGCACCTTTCCATAGTTGCGACCAGAATCCAATAGTTTGGCATGTCTGTCCAAACCGCTGCCCAAGACCCCGTCTATAACCATCTTCGATTACATCAATACATAGGTCACAGGGCCTTGATGAGTCCATTACATTCAAGTCCCGTGCTGCCTTGACTGCCCGCTTGGGAGCAGTAAAACAGCTGCACATGTCTCATTCTAGTATAAGGGCTTCAGAATTTGTATCAAGTGCAGGATAAACACTCTTCAGTAGCCCAAAAGACACAAAAACTCTTGTAATACTACCACAGTAGTAGGGGTGGCGAAAGTCTGGACCTCGTTCATAACTGCATTAGGAACAACTTTAGTTTTACCTGACCAGACAACGCTCAAGAGTTTCACAGACAAACCAGGTCCCTGAAACTTGGTGCTGTTCACAGCCCATCATTTTTCCTGTAGATGTTAGAGCAGTTTAGGAACTTCCCTTTCTAAATCTGAAAGAGAATAATATGTGAGAATAATATCATCAATGTAGTGATACAAACACACAGTTTGCAGATTCTGCCATGTGGCCAAGTCCTGGGCTACAAGCCCATGACAGATGGTTGGACTGTGGAGATACCCCTGTGGAAGGATGGTGAATACCACTGCTGGCCTTCCCATGTAAAGGCATACTGTTCCTGGTTTTCTTGTGCTAGGTCAATAGAGAAGAAAGCATTAGCAATGTCTACTAAATAATGATACATTCCCAGCTCATGGCTGAAGGTGTCCAGAATGTCTGCTATAGAGGGGACAGCAGCATGCAAAGGGGGTGTGACTTTATACAATTCCCTGTAGTTAACAGTCATATGCCAGGAGCCATCTGGCTTTCTCCCTGGGCACCCTTGGGAATTAAAAGGACTATGAGTGGGTTTTACGATGCTCACCCTCTCCAAATCCTGTAGTTTCTCCAATTTTTTCTGTCCTGCAGGCATTTTATACTGCTTAGTATTTGTCACCCACCGAGGTACAGGCAGAGCTACAGGTGGGTGCCTAGCATGTCCCCTCAGAACTGCATTTTACCACTCATACCTTCAGTGTGAGCTCACCGGCAGTGGTCTGTAATCACGGGCCCTGCAGGATATCTATTCCCAGAATATATTCAGGGATGGGAGACATGTCCCTGGTATACTCCTTTGGGCTTTCCTTACGCTATTGCGTTACCCTCATAGCCAACTGTTGCAGCTGGGGTCCCAGGAAAATGCTCAGTGTTGCCATGGATCAGAGAACACTCAGCTCCTGTGTCCACCAGCACCAGGACACATTGTACATTCACAGGGGACCAATGAATTGATAATTCTCCATGTGGCCTCTGGTCCCCACCATGTCCCCCAAGGTGGGGATTTGACACCCCGCTCAGTCCAACGGCAATGCCCAATCTTCATGGAATGGATTGGAATATTGGGGAGTAAAACGGAATTTTAACGAATAGAATGCAATGCTTGAGAACACAATGGAATGTTAGTTAATAGAATGAAACGTTATGGCATAGGATGGCATAGAATGATATGGAACAGTGTGGAATGCTATGAAATGGAAGGGAATGTTATTTAATGGAATGGACTGCTATGGAATAGAATGGTGTGTTACGGAATGGGATGGAACATTGGGAAATAGAATGGAATGTTGGGGAATAAAATGGATAGTTAATGAATGGTATGTAATATTAGGTAATAGAATTGGATAAAGTGTTACAGAATGGAATGGAATGTTATGTAATATAATGTAATAGAATACTTTGGAATGGAATAGAATGTTATGGAATGGAATGGAATGTTGGGGAATTTAATCGAATGTTAACAAATTGACTGGATACTATGGAATAGAATGCAAAAAATTATGGTTTGAAATGGAAAGTTTTGAAATAGAATGTAATAGAATTTATGGAATGGAATGGAATGTCATGGATGGAATAGAATATTATGCAATAGAATGTAATAGAGTATTTTGGAATGGGATGGAGTGTTTTTTAACGGAATAGAGTGTTATGAAATGGAATGGAATGTTGGGGTACAGAAAGGATTGTTAAAAAATGGAATGTAATAGAATGGCAAGGAATGTTTTGGAATAGAATGCTATGCAGTAGAATGTAGTAGAATGTTAGGAAATGGACGGGAATATTTTGGAATGGAATGGAATGTTGGGGTATTGTACAGAATGTTAATGTATTTTAGTTTTCTGGAAACTAATTATATAGATGTTATGGAATGGGGTGGAATGTTATGAAATAGAATGTTATGGAATGGAATATGATGTTTTGAAATTGAAAGAAAAGCATGCAATAGAACATACTAGAATGTTTTGGAATAGAAATGAATGCTCTTTAGGGGGGATACAATGTTATGCAATGAAATGGAATGTAAGGGAATAAAATGGTACGTTAACAAATGGATGGGAGTGTTATGGAATCAATTGGGATATGTTATGTAGTGGAATGGAATTTTAAGCTATTGAGTGTAATATAGTGTTATGTAACAGTATGGAATGTTATGTAATTGAAAGGAATGTTGTACAATAGAATGGAGTAAAAGGTTTGGGAATATAATTGAATGCTATTTAATGGAATGAAATGTTATGGAATGGTGTGGTATATTATGGAATGTTTAGGAATAGAATGGATTTTTAATGAAAGGAACGGAATATTATGTAATAGAGGGTGATAGAATGTTATGGAATGGAATGGAATGTTATGCAATATAATGCCATAAAACATTTTGAAATGGAATGGAATGTTATTTAATGGAATGAGTGTTATGGAATGTTGGGAAATAGAATGGAATGTTAACAATTGGAATGGAATATTACAGAATAGGATGGGATTGAATGTTATGGAATGGAATGGAATGGTATGGAATGGAGTGGATTGTTATGCAATAGAATGCCATAGAAAGTATGGAATGGCAGGGAATATTTTGGAATGGAATGGAAATTTAGGCAATAGAATTTGAAAGAATGTTTTGGAAGGGAATGGAATATTATTTAATGGAGTGGAATGTTATGGAATGGAAGGAATTGTTGGGAAATATAATGGAATGTTAATGAACAGAATTTAATATTATGGAAAACGGTCGCATAGAAAGTTGACTGGAATGGAATGTTACACACTAGACTGATTTCAAATATTTTGGATATAAATTGAACGTTAGTAAATGGAATGGAATATTTTGGAATTAAATGGAATGTAGGGGAACAGAATCTACTGTTAACAAATGGAATGGAATGTTATGGATAGAATGGGATAGAATGTTATGGAATGTTAGGTAATAGAATGTAATAGAATATTTTGTAATGTAATCCAATGTTAATCAAGAAATGTAATATTAGAAAATGGAATGTAATAGAATGTTATTTAATGGTATTGAGTGATATCGAGTTGAATGGAATGTTCAGGAATAGAATGAAATATTAATGAATGGAATGGAATGTTATGGAATAGAATGGGATAAAATGTTATGAACTAGAATGGAATGTTATGCAATAGAATCTAATAGAATATAATGGAATTGAATTGAATGTTATGGAATGGAATGGAATGTTGCGAAAATGAGTGGAATGGAATGGAATGTTATGCATTATGATGAATTAGAATGTTTGCGAATGGAGTGGAATGATATTTATGGAATGTTATGGAATGGAACAAAATGCTATGGAGTTGTAAGGAATGCTATGCAATAGAAAGTTATAGAATGTTTTGGATGGGAACACAATGTTATCTAATGGAACGGAATGTTATGGAATACAATGGAAAGTAAGGAAATAAAATGGAACGTTAACGAATGGATTGGAATGTTATGAAATAGATTGCGATATAATGTTTTGGAATGGAATGGAATTTTAAGCAATTGAATGTAAAAGAATGTTATGGAATGGAATGGTGTTTTATGGAATTGAATATTATGCAATAGAAGAGAACAGAAAGTTTTGGAATGTAATGGAATATAATTTAATGGAATGGACTGTTAATTAATACAACGGAAAATTATGGAAAGGAGTGGAGTGTTGGGAAATAGAATATATTGTTAATGAATGGAATGGAATATTATGGAATAGAATGGACAGAATGTTATGGAATGGAATTGAACATTATACAATAGAATGTAATAGAATGTTAAGGAATGTAATGTAATGTTATGAAATGGAGTGTAATTTTCTAGAATTGAATGAAATGGAATGTTTTGGAATGGAATGCGATGTTATGGAATGGAATGGAATGTTAAGGAATAGGTTAACAAATGGAACAGAATGTTATGGAATGCAATGCAATAAAGGGGAATGTAATGTAATGTTGGGAAATAGATTGAATTGTTAATGAATGGAACGTAATATTATGTAACAGAATGGGATAAAGTGTCATGGAAAGGAATGATATGTAGTGTAATGTAATTGAATGTTTTGGAATGGAATAGAACATTATTTAATGGAATGATATGTTATGGAATGAACTGGAATGTTGGGGAATTGAATTGAACTTTAACGAACGGAATGGAATTTTATGGAAAAGAAGAGCATAGAATGTTAAGGAATCGAAAGGAATGTTATGCAATAAAATGAATTGAATGTTTTGGAATGGAATTGAATGTTAGGGAATGAAATGGAATATTATGCAATGGAATGTCTTGGAATGGAATGCAATGTTGATTACTGAAATGGTGTGTTACGGAATTGAATGGAATGTTAATGAAAGGAATGAAATATTATATAAAATTGGATAGAATATTATGGATTGGAATGGAATGTCAAGGAATGTTAGGCAATAGAATGCAATAGAGTATTTTGGAATGGAACAGAAGTTTATTTAATGGAGTGGAATGTTATGGAGTGGAATAGAATGATGGGAAATAGAATGGAATGGAATGCTATGTAAAAGAATGGCATAGAATGTTATGGAATGGAATAGAATGCTATGAAGTAGAATGAATTCGAAAGTTTTGTAATGAAATGGCATGTCATTTAATGGAATGGAATGCTATGGAATGAAATGTAATGTTGGGCAATAGGACCTGAAGTTAAGAAATGGCATGAAATGTTATGGAATAGAATGGGAGATAATGTTATGGAATGAAATGGAATGTCATGCAAAAGAATGTAATAGAATATTTTGGAATGGAACCTAATGTTAGGGAATTAAATGGAATATTCTGCAATGGAATGTAATAGAATGTTTTGGAGTCGAATGGAAAGCTATGGAATGGAATGGAAAGTTGGGGAATAGAATGGATTGTTAAGGAATGGAATGGAATATTACATAATAGAATGGGATAGAATGTTATGGATTGGAGTGAAATGTTATGCAATGGACTGTAATAAAATATTATGAAATTGAATCAAGCGTTATGTAATGGAATGCAATGTGAAAATGAACGGAATGTTATAGAATGGAATGGAATGTCATGCAATAGAATGAATTAGAATATTTGGGAAGGGAATGGAGTGATATTTAATGGAATGGAATGTCATAGTATTGAATGGAACGTTAACGAATGGAATGGAATATTATGGAATAAATGGTGTAGAATGTTATGGAATGTAAAGGCATGTTATGAAATGGAACGTATTAGTATATTATGGAATGGAACGGAATGTTTTGGAAGGTAATGGAGTATTATGGAATGGAATAGAATGTATGCAAGATAATGTTATAGAATGTCTAGAACAGAAAGGAATATTATGTAAGCAAATGAAATGCTATGATATGAAGTGGAATGTAGGGGAATAGAACCGAAATTTAACGAATGGAACAGAATGCTATGGAATAGAATGGGATATGATGTTATGGAATGGAATGGAATGCTGTGGAATTGAATAGAAAGTTTGGAATATAATGGTATATTATGCAATGGATTGTAATAGAATATTATAGATTGGAAAGGAATGTAATTGAAAGGAATGGAGTGATAGCAATATAAAGTAATTGAATGTCTTGGATTGGATTGGAATGTTATTGATGGAATGGACTCTTATGTAGTTGAATATTATGTCATGGAATGGAATGGAAATTTGGGAATAGAATTGAATATTAATGAATGGATTGGAATGTTATGGAATAGAATGGGAAAGAAGTTAGGGAATGGAATGTTATGCAATTGATTTAATAGAATGTTATGGAATGGAATGGAATGCTGTGTAATGGAACAGAATATTATGGAATAGAAAGCAATATTATTCAATACAATGTAACAGAATGTTTTGTAATAGAATGGAATGTTATTAAATGTAATGTAATGTTATGGAATGGAATGGAATGTTATGCAATAAAGTTTAATATTATGTTATGGAATGTTATGGAATGGAATGGAAGGTGTGGAATGGAATGGAATGTTATGGAATAGAAAGGAATATTATTCAATGGAATGTAACAACGTTATGGAATAGCATAGAATGTTATTAAACAGAATGGAATGTTATGGAATGGAGTGAAACATGGTGGGAAAAATGGAATGTTAACGAATGGAATGGAATGTTATGGATTGTAAAGGAATTTAATTGACTGGAACGGAATGTTGTAGAATAGAATGGAATGTTAAAGACTGGAATGGAATATTATGGAATAAATGGTGTGGAATATTATGGAATGTAATTGAATGTTATGTAAAAGAATGTAATTGAATTTTATGGAATGCTGTGGAATGGAATTGAATGTCATTCAACAGAATGAAATGGAACGTATGGTAAGGAAGGGAGTGTTATTTAATTGAATGCAACGTTATGGATTGGAGTGGAATATTGGGGAATAAAACGGATTAACGCATGGAATGGAATGTTCTGAAATGGAAAGAAATGTTATGCAATAGAATGTTTGGAATGGAATGGAATGTTATTTAATGGAATGAAATAGAATGTTATGGAATGAAACGGAACATTACAGAAAAGAATTGATTAATGAATGGAACGAATTTTATGGATAATAATGGGATAAATTGTTCTTCAATGGAATGGAATGTTAGGCAACAGAAGGCAATAGAATGTACGGAATGTTGTGGAATGGAATAGAATTCTTTGCACTGGAACGAAGAAGCACGTTTTGGAATGGAATGCAATGTTATTTAATAAAATGAAATGTTATGGAATAGGATGGAACAGAATCATATGTAATGTACTGGAATTTTATACAATAGAATGAACTAGAACATTATGGAATGAAATGGAATGTTATGGAATGGAATGGGAGAATTTTATGGAATGGCATGAAATTTTATGCTATAGAATATAATAAAACACTATGGAATTGAATGAAATGTTAAAGAATGGAATGGAATATTATCCAATAGAATATAGAATGTTGTGGAATGGAATGGAATGTTGGGGAAAAGAAAGGAATGTTAACGAATTTAAAGTTATTGAATCAAATGGGATAGAATGTTATTGAATGGAATGAAATGTTATGAAATGGAAAGTTACTTAATGGAATGGAATGGAATGATGGCAAATAGAATGGAATGTTAATGAAGGAAAAGGAATGTTATTGAATAAATGGGGTAAAATGTTCTTGAATGTAATGGAATTTATGCAATAGAATGTAATAGAATGCTAAGGAATGCTGTGGAATTGAATGGAATGTTTGGAATAGAATGGATTGTTAAATAATGGAATGTTATGCAATGGAATTTTATTGAATGGAATGGAGTGTTATGGAACAGAATATGGTTCAAAGTTATGGAATTCAATGGAACGTTTGGCAACCTAATGTAATAGAATGTCATAAAATGGATGTAAATGACATGGAATGGAATGTTATGTAATGGAATAGAATGTTGGGGAATAGAATGGAATGTTATTGAATGTTGTTATACAATAGAATTTGAAAGGATGTTATGGAATTTAACAGAATGTTGTGGAGTTTAAAGAATGTTATGGAATGGAATGGAATATTGTGGAATAGAGGGGAAGGCAGTTGAATTGTATAGACTGTTGGGGAATAGAATCGAATGTTAATGAATGAAATGGAATATTATAGAATTAAGGGGGTTTAATATTAAGGAATGTAATGGAAGGTTATACAATGGAATGTATTAGGATATTATAGAATGTAATGGAATGTTTTGGAAGGTAATGGAATGTTACGGAATGGAATGTTTTGCAGGAGAATGTAATAGAATGGTTGGAATTGAATAGAGTGACAAGTAATCATATGGAATGTTATGGCATGAAGTGGAATGTTGGAGAACAGAACGGAATTTTAACGAATGGAATGGACTGTAAGAAACAATGGAAATTTATGGAATGCAATGGTATGCTATACAATGGAAACAAGTAGAATATTATGGATTGGAAAGTAATGTTACTGAATGGAACGGAATGTTAGCAATATAAAGTAATAGAATGTTTTGGCATGGACAGGAATGTTATGGAAGGGAATAGAATGCTCTGCAGTGGTATGTTGTAGATAGAATCTTTGAAATGGAATGTAATGTTATTTAGTGCTGAGGAAAGTTATGGAATGGAATGGAATTTTGGAGAATAGAAAGGAATGTTAGTATATAGAATGGAATAAATGATATAGAATGGAATGGAGTGTTATGCAATAGAATGCAATAGATTGTTTGGGAACGGAAGGGAATGGTATGGAATGAAATTGGATAGAATGTTATGGAATGGGTTGGAATGTTCTGGATTGGATTGGAATTTTATGCAATGGAATGTGGTAGAATATTGCATTGGAATGGATTAGTATTTAACGGAATGGAGTGTTATGGAATGGAATGGAATGTTATGGAATAGAATGTGATAGAATGTTGTGGAATGGAATGGAATGTTGTTGAATAGAATGGAATATTATGGAATGAAGTAGAATGATATGCAACAGAAAGTAAAACTGTATTTGAAATGGAATGGAATGTTTCTAAAGGGATGTTCAGTCATGGAATGGAGTGAAATATTGGGGAATAGAATGGACTGATAAGGAAAAGAATGGAATGATATGGAATAGATTGGGATAGAATGTTATGGAAGGAAACGGAATGGTATGCGATAGAATTTAATAGAAAGTTATGGAATGGAATGGAATGTTAAGGAATGCAATGGCATTTGGGGGAATAGAAAGAATGTTAAAAAAGAAATGGAAAAATACGGAAAACTGTGGCAGAATGTTATGGAGTGTAATGGAATGTTATGGAATTGAATACAATGTTATGGAATGGAATGGAACTTTTGGGAATAGAATGGAATATTGATGAACTGAACGGAATGTTCTGGAATAGAATGGGATAGGATGTTATAGAATGGAATGGAATGTTATGCTGTAGAGTTTAATAGAATGTTATGGAATGTTTTGGAATGGAATGCAATGTTGCAGAATTGAATAGAATGTTATGGAATAGAAAGAAATATTATTCAATAGAATGTAATAGAATGTTTTGGAGTAAAATGGAATGTTATTAAGTGGAATGGAACGTTTTGAAATGTTATGTAATAGAGTGAGTTAGAATGTTATGGAATGAAATGGAATGTTGTGGAATGGAATCAAATGTTGTGAAATGGAAAGCAATGTTATGCAGTAGAATGTAACAGAATGTTTTGGAATGGAATGGAATGTATTTAATGAAATGGAATGTTTTGTAACGGAATGGAATATTGGGGAATGCAATGGAATATTGAATGGAACAAGTATTATAGATTATATTGGGATAAACTGCATGGAAAGGAATGGAATGTTATGCAATAGAATGTAATAGACTGTATGGAATGGAATGGAATGTTGAATAGAAAGGGATATTATTCAATACAATGTAATGGAATGTTTTGGAATAGAATGGAATGTTATTCAATGGAATGTAATTTTGTGGAATGACATGGAATGTTGGGGAATAGAATGGAATGTTAACGTATGGAATGGAATTTTATGTAATAGAATGTAAAAGAAGGCCTTGGATTTAAACGGAATGTTGTGGAAAGTAATGGAATGTAAAATGAAACAGAATGTTATGCAATGGAATGTAAAAGAATGTTTTGGAATGGAATTGAATGTTATTTACCAGAATGCAATATTATGCAATGGAATGAAATGGGGATTAGAATGGAATGTTAATGTCATGGTATGTTATGGAACAGAATGTGATAGAATGTTGTTGAACAGAATGGAATGGAATGAAATAGAATGTGATAAATTGTTAGGGAAAGAGGTGGAATGTTTATGAAAGTGAATGGAATGTTGGGGAATAGAATGGACTGTTATGGAGTGGAATTCAATGTTATTAAATTAAAGGAATATTACGTAACAGAGTGCAATAGAATATTTTGGAATGGAATGGGTTGTTATTGAATGGAATGGAATTTATGGAATGGAGTGGAATATTGGGTGATAGAATGGAGTTTTAACATATGCAATGAAATGTTATGGAATTGAATGGAATATAATGTTACGGAATGGAATAGAATGTTATGTAATGTAGTGGAACAATACGTAATATTATGTACTCGAATGTTATGGAATAGAATTGAATGTTATGGATTGTTGTGGAATGGAATGGAATGGAATGTTATGAAATAGAATGTAATAGAATGGAATGGAATGGAATTTTATGTAATTGAATCGAATCTTATGGCATGAAGGGGAATGTTGTGTAATAAAACCGAATTTTAATGAATGAAATGGAATGTTATGGAATAAAACTGGACAGAATGTTATGGAACAGAACGATATATTCTGGAATTGAATGGGATATAATATAATAGATTGGAATGGAAGGTTGTTGAATAGAATAGAATGTTATGGAATGGAAAAGAATGTTATGAAATACAAAGTAATGGAGGTTTTGGATAGGAATGGAATGCTATTTAATGGAATGAAATGGAATATTGCGGAATATAATTGAATGTTAATGAAAGGCATGGAATGTTTTGGAAAATAATGGGATAGAATGTTATGGCATGGAATGGAATTTTATGGAGTAGAATCTAATAGAACACTATCGAACTGAATGGAATGGAATGTTGTGGATGGTAATGGAATTTTATGGAATGGAATGGAATGTTATGCATTCGAAAGTAATAGAATGGAATGCAATGGAATGATATGTAATTGAATGGAATTGTTTGGTATGAAGTGGAATGTTGAGGAATAGAACCGAATTTTAACGAATGGAAAGCAATGTTATGGAATAGAATGGAATAGAATGTTATGGAATGGCATGGAATGTTGTGGTTTTTAATAAAAAGTTATGGATTGGAATGGGATGACATGCAATGCAATGTAATAGAATACTATGGTTGGAAAGGAATGTTATTGATTGGAATGGATTGGTAGCAAAATAAAGTAATAAATGTTTTGGAACGGGATGGAATGTATTCTAATGAAACTGAATGTTCTGGAATGGAATTGAAAGTTGGGGAATACAATGGACTGTTAACATATGGAATGAAATTCTATGTAAAAGAATGTAAAAGAATATTTTGGAATGGAATGGAACATTGGGGAAAGGAATGGAATATGAAACGGAATCGCATGTTATGCAATAGAATGTGAAAGAATGTTTTGGAATGGAATTGAATGTTATTTAACTGAAAGCAATATTATGGAATGGAATGAAATGTGAGGAATTAGAATGGAATATTAACAAATGTTATGGTATGTTATGGAAAAGAATGTGATAGAATATTGTTGAATGTAATGTAATGTAATGAAATAGAATGGGATAGACTGTTATGGAATGGAGTGGAATGTTACTGAAGTTAATGGAAAGCTTGGGAATACAGTGGAATATAAAAGAATGGAAGGGAATATTATGGAATAATTTCGGTAGAAAGTTATGGAAGGTAATGGAATGTTATGCAATAGAAGGTAATTGAATGTTACGGAATGCTGTGGGATGGTATGGAATGTTAAGGAATGAAATGGAATATTTTTCAATAGAACGTATTAAAATGTTTTGGAATTGAATAGATTGATATGGAATTTAATAGAACATTCTGCCATGGAATGTAGTAGAATATTTTGTAATGGAATGGAATGTTATGTAATGCAGAGGAAAGTTACGGAATGGAGTGGAATGTTACCGATTAGAATGCGTTAGAATATTAATGAAATGAATGGAAAGTTATGGAGAAAATGAGATGTTATGGAATGGAATGTAATTTTGGAGAATAGAATGGAATATAATATAATAAATGTTATAGAATATTATGGAAGGTAATGGATTCTTATGAAGCAGAATGTAATAGAATGCTATAGAGTGGAGTGGAATGTTTTGAATAGAATGGAGTGTTATGCAATAGAATGTAATAGAATGTTTTCGAATGGAATGGAATGTTATTTATTGTAATGGAATATTAAGGGATAGAATGGAATATTGTGAAATGGATTGGAATCTTATGTAATGGAATGTAGTAGAATGCTTTCGAATGGAATGGAATGTAGGGGAATAGAATGGGACGTTATCAAATATTGTTATCAAATATAATGGAATAGAAAATTATACTGAATAGAATAAAATGTTATGAAATAGAAAATGTAGAATATTATAGAATGGAATGAAAAGTTATGGAAAGGAATGAAATATACTGGAATGGAATGGAATAATGGCAAATTGAATGGAATGTTAAAAATAGAAATGGAATATTATGAAATACATGGTTTAAAATGTTATTGAATGTAATGGAATTCTTTTTCTAGGGAAAATTTTATTTTTAGGAATTGAAGATTAAAGTGTATAGTAGCTATAGGCATTATGACAGGCACTCATTCCATTCTCTGGTTATAAACAGATTTTTAAAAAATTTATTTTGGTATCATTAATCTATAATTACACGTGCAATATTATGGTTATTAAACTAGCCCCTTCGACAAGTCCCCCCCAAAACCCCAATACACTCACTGTCCGTCAGTGTAGTGAGATGCTATAGAATCACTACTTGACTTCTCTGAGCTGTACAGCCCTCCCCGTGCCCCCCTAACATTACACCTGCTAATCGTAACGTCCCTTTTTCTCCCTATCTCTCTCTCTCAACCATCTTCCCCAGTCCCTTTCCCTTTGATAACTATTAGTCCATTCTAGGGTTCGTGAGACTGCTGCTGTTTGCTCCTTTACATTTTTTTCTTTGTTCTTACACTACACGTATGAGTGAAATAATTTGATACTTGTGTTTTTCAGCTTGGCTTATTTCACAGAGCATAATACCCTTTAGCTCCATCCATGTTGTTGCAAATGGTAGGATTTATTTTCCTCTTATGGCTGAATAATATTCCATTGTGTATATGTACCACATCTTCCTTATCCTTTCATCTACTGATGGACCCTTATGTTGCTTCCATTTCTTCGCTATTGTAAATAGTGCTGCAATAAACATAGGGGTGCAACTGACTTTTTCAAATTGGGCTTCTGCATTCCTAGGGTAAATTCCTAGGAGTGGGATTCCTGGCTGGTATGGTATTTATATTCTGAGTTTTTTGAGAAACCTCCATACTACTTTCCACAATGGTTGAACTAATTTGCAATCCCACCAGCAGTGTAGGAGTGTTCCCTTTTCTCCACATCCATGCCAACATTTGTTGCTATTTGTGTTTTGGATGTTGACTATCTTCACTGGTGTGAGATGGTATCTCGTTGTTGTTTGAATCTGCATATCTCTAATGATTAGCGATGTGGAGCAACTTTTCATGTGCCTGTTGGCCATCTGAATTTCTTCTTTGGAGGAGTGTCTATTCATGTCATCTTCCCATTTATTAATTGAATTATTTCCTTTCTGTTTGTTGAGGTGCATGAGTTCTTTATATATTTTGGATGTCAACCCCTTACCGAGTACATCATTTATGAATATATTCTTGCACACTGCAGGATGTCTTTTTATTTACTTATGGTTTCCTTTGCTGTGCTGAACCTGTTCAGCTTGATATAGTCCCACTTCTTTATTTTTCCTTCTATTTCCCTTCACCGGGGAGTCTTTCATGTTTATGTCCAAGGGATATTTGCCTATGTTTTTCCTAAGAGTTTTATGGTTTCATGTCTTACATTCAGGTCTTTGATGCATTTTGAGATGACTTTTGTGTATGGGGTTAGACAGTACTCCAGTTTCATTCTTTTACATGCAGCTGTCCATTTTTGGCAACACCAGCTGTTGAAGAGGCAGTCATCTCCCCATTGTATATCCAAGGCTCCATTATCATATATTAATTGACTGTATATGCTTAGGTTAAAATTTGGATTTTATAGTGCTCTGTGGAACTGTTTTTGTGCCAGCACTAAATTGTCTTGATTACTGTGGCTTTGTGGTAGCGTTTAAAGTTGGGCAGCGTAATTACGCCATTTCTATTCCTCCTTTTCAGCATTGATTTGGCTATTTGGGGTCTTTTGTGGTTCCATATGAATTTTAGAATTATTTGTTCCAGTTCATTGAAGAAAGCTGGTGGTATTTTGATAGGGATTGCATCGAATCTGTAGATGGCTTTAGGTAGTATAGCCATTTTGACAAGATTTATTGTACCTGGCCTAGAGCATGGGATGTATTTCCATTTGTTAGTGTCCTCTTTAATTTCTCATAGGAGTGTCTTGTAGTTTTCAGAGTATAGATCATTCACTTCGTTCATTAGGTTTATTCCTAGGTATTTTATTCTTTCTGATGCAATTGTGAATGGAATTGTTTTTCTGATTTCTCTGTTATTCATCATTAGAGTATAGGAAAGCAACAGATTTCTGTGTGTTAATTTTGTATCCTGCAACTTTGCTGCATTCAGATATTAGTTCTTGTAGATAGGAGAGGAGCCTTTAGGTTTTTTTATGTACAATATCATGTGATCTGGAAGTAGTGAGGATCTGACTTCTTTTTACCAATCAGAATGCCTTGTATTTCTTTGTTTCGCTTCATTGCCCTGGCTAGAGCTTCCAGTAATATGTTGAATAACAGTGTTGAGAGTGGGCATACCTGCGTTGTTCCTGATCTTAGATGAAAACCTTTCAGCTTCTTGCTCTTAAGTATGATGTTAGCTGTGGGTTTGTCTTATGTGGTCTTTATGATGTTGTGGTACTTGCCCTCTGTACCCATTGTGTTGAGACTTTTAATTATGATGGATGATGAATTTTTTCAAATGCTGTTTCATCATCTATGGAGATGATCATGTGGTTTTTGTTCTTTTTGTTGATGTGGTGGATGACGTTGATGGATTTTTGAATGTTGTACCATCCTTGCTTCCCTGGGATGTATCCCACTTGATCATGATGTATGATCCTCTTAAAGTATTTTTGAAATCGGTTTGCTAATATTTTGTTGAGTATTTTTGCATCTACGTTCATCAGGGATATTGGTCTGTAATTTTCTTTTATGGTGAGGTCTTTGTCTAGTTTTGGTGTTAGAGTCATGCTGGCTTCATAGAATGAGTTTGGAAGTATTCCCTCCTCTTCTATTTTTGGAAAAACTTAAAGGAGAATAAGTGTTATTTCTTCTCTATATGTCAGGTAGAATTCAGAGGTGCATTCTTCTGGTCCTGGGCTTGTTCTTGGGTAGTTTTTTGATTACCAATTCCATTTCGTTGCTGGTGTTTGCTCTGTTTAGTTTTTCTCCTTCTTTTTTGCTCAGTCTTGGAACGTTGTATTTTTCTTAGAAGTTGTTCATTTCTTCTAGATGTTCCAGCTTGTTAGTATATAGATTCTCATAATATTCTCTTATAATGTTTTGTATTTCTGTGTGGAACATCACTGTTGTTCCTTTCTCATTACTGATTCTGTTTATGTGTGTAGGTTCTCTTTTTCTCTTAATGAGTCTGGCTTGGTGTTTATCTACTTTGTTTTCTTTTCAAAGAACCACCTCTTGGTTTCATTGATTTTTTTTTTGTTTTATTCTTCTCAATTTTATTTATTTCTTCTCTGATCTTTCTTATGTCACTCCTTCTGGTGACTTTGGGCGTCATTTCTTCTGGTTTTTCCAATTTCAGTAATTGTGTTTTTAGACTATTCTTTTGGGAATGTTCTTTCTTCTTTAAATAGGCCTGGATTGCAATTTACTTTCCTATTAGAACTGCCTTTGCTGCGCCCCACAGAAGTTGTGGCTTTGTGTTGTTGTTGTCATTAGTCTCCATATATTCTTTGATTTCTGTTTTTATTTAGTCGTTAACCCATTGATTAATTAGGAGAATATTGTTAAGTCTCCATGTATTTGTGAGCATTTTTGTTTTCTTTCTCAAATTTACCTCTAGTTTTATACCTTTGTGATCTGAGAAATTAGTTGGTAGAATTTCAATGTTTTTGAATTTACTGAGGTTATTTTTGTGGCCAGTATGTGGTCTATTCTGGAAAATGTTCCGTGTGCACTTGAAAAGAATGTGTATCCTGTTGCTTTTGGGTGTAAAGTTGTGTAGATGTCTATTAGCTCCATCTTTTCTGGTGTGTTGTTGTTCAGAGCCTCTGTGTCTTTTCTTATTTTCTGTCTGGTTGATCTGTCCTTTGGCGTGAGTGGTGTGTTGACGTCTCCTAAAATTAATACATTGGTTTCTATTTCCTCCTTTTATTCTAATAGTTTTTGTTTCACATACTCTGTGGGTCCTTTGTTGGGTGCATATATATTTATAATGGTTACATCAGTATCATCCAAACCTTCCATGCCCAGTGGCTTTGGACAGCAGAGCAGCTGTGGAAAGTACAGGGCCAACACCACTAGGGAAAAACGGAATGCCTTCTGCCAAGACAAAGGAGTGGAGAAGGAGGAATGGCCCTTACCTATCCGACATTCACGTTAAAAGTTGTTTAATTGTTCCCTTACCACGTGACGAGTGGCTGCCAAACATGCGGTATATCTTGGCCGCTGGGAACGGGGAGAGGCCTTGGATTCCTGCCCAAGCCCGCCACAGCCTAAACTATTTAGCCCGGGAGCTTCCTACTGCCTGCTGGAATAATCCCCTCCGATGTTCCTCACCCTTACATCCTCTGCAGACTCAACCCACCACGTCTTTTCCTTGCCCTCCCAGAGGATTCTACTCGAGCCACTGCTGATTTATGTACAAATTGGCCACGCACCCCACACCTCAGATCACATGAACCAAACGTTTTTTGGGATTTTTAAAAAATAATTTAGCTATGGAAAAGCTTCCCCAATTTAAGCGAGTGCTAGTAAAAACGGAACATTTTGCCTAAATTGTGAGTACTAGAACTGAAAAGGAAAAGAATGTAAGGTCAACAGAAGGAGGAGGCAACCCACGAAAGTAGGTAGGAGGAGGCGATATGAAAGGTATTTGGTGCTATGTTTAACTTCTCGCGATAGTTCCAAGAAAGCTGGGTTCTAAGACATCGCCGAAGGACAGAAGAAATAAAGCTCTCGGGAGGTCTGAGAGTTTGGGGAATGCAATTACCCTAAAGATCCCGCGAGATTATAAACTGAACGAACACGGTTTACCCTGCTACACATAACGGAAGCCATAAGGCGGGGTCAAGCAGGGAGATGGTAAGAGAAAACGCAGACGTACGTACTGACGTAAAGCTCTCAAAGTAGGTATTAAGGCCATTCTCAAGCAGTACTGCACAGACCTGTAATTCCTATCTGGAGGGTTAGTTTTCTGATACACTGGACGGAAGGTGGAAAGCTCCGAGTTTTCGGTTACCTTCCGGCAAGAGTCATATGGCAGAAGAAAATGAGCTGCACCAGCAGGTAAGCCGAAACGTGCCTTTCCGGGATGTTTGTGTGCACCCTCTTCGCTGGCTCAAGGTGGCCTGGTAGCGTGATGCAAACTAGACGCCTTAAATTTTCTTTCTCTGGGTCTCTGGCTTGCAGTGGGTGGGACTCTAGGTGCACGAAAAAAGAAACTATTAAACTTACGCAGAGGTGGCAATATTTCCGGCCATAACTGTTAACTGGGATAGGATCGACTCAGCTGTCTTAACCCAACTGTGCAAAATGGCGGCTTTAGTATGTGTGCATGCGTGGTCTCACAGAGATGCGCATATGCTGCATTCACTTATTAACTGGTAACTGGATGGAGGTACGTGAAAGTCTACGAGGGGGTTGGCTGTCACTGGTCTGCCTTGATTATAGCTTGGAGGTGTTGGTGTGCAGATGAGAGTGGTTTGCGGACACCGAATGTGAGAGCATGGGGAAGGAGTGGGCCATCTCTTAGCGGTAATGGCGGCAGCCCCTTTGTTTAGGCTGTTTGGCTATTCCTCGCTGTGGTCCGGTAACAGAAGGCTCAGGCGCACAGTCTAGGTCTGTGGGACCAGGGCCCGTGAAGAACACAAAATAAACTACGAAGCGGTTATTTAGTTTTTGTCTTGCAGGCTACCTGCTTCCTGTAATAGCCGGGTGCTACCGGTGCTGAGGCCGCTTTTCCATAGTGGAAAGTTTTGTGACGCAGAATAGCCGGAAAAGGTGGCTAGAGGAGGGAAACATGGCCGCTGCATGCCTCCCTTGACCGGTGACTGGAGATCATTGAAGCTGTACCCTGGCAGGAAGACACTTGGGGGGTTAGGAATGTAGAACTGCCCTACTCCATTTCCTAAATCAGTAGGGTCACCAGATGGCTGTTTGGCCGAGGGCCCTGTGTATTTGGGGAGTGGTACTATGTGGTGTTCATGACCTTCCTGTTGGTACCTGCTAGTTATCCGTTGCCAGGAGAGCTGTATTTTGTTTTCCTGTATTTTCTCCAGAGAAACTATAAATGAGTCGTTTTTACACTTTCAAGGCACACCTTATGTCTTCCACGTTTAGCTGAAGGAATTTACAGCATAACTTCTTATAAACACTGAGAAACTCTTAAATTGTGAAAGATTCTTAATGACACTAATTGTTCCTAAATTTTAATTATATTTATATTTAAAGGATTTAATAGATTTCACTGCTTGCTCTTGTGAGGATGTTTTCCTGCTAACGATGCGTTATATAAAAAGCCTGCAATTTTCTGAGACTGGACATGTTTAAAAGAGCACAGAAGTTGAAAATGTGTCTAGAGCATAGGCATTCATTCACACTTGTAAAATTTTCAGTGCAAATGGAATCCGTTTCACTCTCTAAAACTACGCCACTTGGATGGTGTTGGTGGGGTGAAAAAGATGAAAGTGGTAGTTTAATTACCACAATATTGCACATGTAATTGTAGATTAATGATACCAAATGAACTTTAAAAAGTATGCCCCGTGGCTCATTAGAATTAAGTAGTGAACAAATTCGTCCGAGAAAAGTTGTGATACCTAGATTTAATGCTTTAGTTGACCAAGCGTGTAATTTGGTAACTTTATCTTGAACTTTTACTCCAGTGTTCATAGACGTTGTCTTAGTAACATTTGGCGACATTGCTTTTTGCTTTCCTCCTGTGGGTTTTTTGTTTTGTTGTATTTTTTGTTTTTTGGTGGATGTAACTGTTCTTCTAAGTAGAACTTAATAAGCTTCTTTGGTTAGTTACTAACAATGCAACAAAGCAAAATAACCACTTTCTATGGTGTTGAATCTATCACTGTAATGGCTGGTAGGATTTGAGATTAAAGACAGACTTTTACAAGAATGAAATGTTAGTTGTGCCACAGTATAATCCCTTAAATGCGAAAAATAACTGCTTTTACAGTTAAATAATGCAGTATTAGTAAAGTGCCACGATACTTTAACTGCAAGATCGTGATGGGCTGTGGGTTGCTGCTTAGGAATTAACTGAAGTGAATAGTAGATCACTCTTAAAATGAAGCGATTGGGGAGGTACCAAATTGTGCTAAACGTTTTTCGTGTTAAATTCTTTAGGCTTAAAAGAATACCACTCAGAAAACCAGTGGCTTTGAGAAATAGATTAACAATTTACTTTGATAATTAAGGATCTTTTAGTAAGGAAAATTTTTACAGGGAAAATTGCTTTGAGTGCAGGTATTTGAAATACCTGTAGTGGGGTGCCATTGTCCTACGTTTTGCATTTGTCCTTTGTAGGCTTTATAAGTAATTTTTTGTATCTTTTTGACAGTAACCACATTTATCTTGGTGAGTAGTTCATAATGGGTATAAGTATTGAATCACTATGTTGTACATTTGAAACCAGTAGTATATTGTATATCAACTGTATTTCAGATTTTTAAATGCATTCTTAACAGCTGCAGACAGGGCAGCTATTTGGTGAATGCTATATACAGGTTTGAGGGAATTTAAATCATGAGATTCCTATTTCATAATGCTATGCATACTTGATTTTTCCCTTAGTACGGTAGTAATGCATGTGTCAGAATGTGAGCTATTAATACCTTTACTTTCAGTTTGCTGATCTAGACCTGATGTCCTCTGATACTCAAAGTGGAGGAGGAAGTTCAACAAGCAGTAAGTAACATTTTTTCTGTCTAAAAGCTCCACTACCTTAATTTTCACATATCACTGAATTTGCTAATTTTAAATTTAAGCTTTTTTCCCTTCTGTTTCCCACATAAATATGTTAACAAGTCTGGACAGTGAGGGTCTGGTGGTTCTTTTTGAGGGGTAAGTTGGTTTACAAGAAAATTAGTGTAATACTAACAAATTTTTTCTTGTTAGTTTCCTGGTCAGCACGAAGGAGGTGCGAAACATGTTTATCCATGAAGTGCTTCTGAACTGTTACCATCTTGTTCAGAACCTGTTTGTGTTTATGTTAAAGTTACTGCCATTTATTTCCCATGAAGAATATGAGACAAATAGAACTAGGCTCTATGTATTGTTAGGGAATTGATAATGGGGGGACTCTAGTAACCACAATGTTGCTCATGTTACAGAATAATAACAAAATAGAAAAATAAAATATCAGCTGTATTAAATTCTTTAAACTCTTCTAAATCTTTTTGTTAGCTCTTGAAAAATTTTGTTCTTTGGGGGAGCCAAGTTGGTTCGATTTTTTGGTTTGGAATCCTTCATAGACAGTAAGTGTTTGGGTAGGGAGAGGAATCGATGTTGGTTTATTATTTGGCAGCTGATCTCAGTTTGGGCTCAGGCTTCCAGGAAAGTGGTGGATACCCTTTGAAAACCTTTTCAAGTATATGGTTAATTCATGTAATGTTATTTGCTGTTATATGAATATTAACAAGTGTTTAATTCTAGCAGTTGGGATACTTAATTTAGTCTGAAAGTTAGAGATTAAAATTTGAGTTTTAAGGTGTAAACCTGAGTTTCTTCTACTTTGTAGATTAAGTGCTTTTGTTCCTTCGTGATAGGCCGGGATGTTCACTGACAAAAAATAAAGATAACACACACTATTCTCACTGTCATTTTCCCTTCCCTGCCTTTTTATTACCTGAACTTCATTTTACCAGAATACAAACAAAGCCTTATTTGGGGGTAATTGCAGTTGGTTTTAGTACATGTTCTTTTTTCTTAGGTTTATGTATTTTTTGGAGGATATTTTCTTAGGCTCTTTTACAGTGATGGTCATACTTGCTGTGTTATAATTTATGTAAGTTTCCTAAAAGAGATGGCCCTTTTTAAATGTTTGTTAAGTATCTATTAGTAACTGAACTGAATTTGATTTGAGTGTTGTTTTCTTAATCCATGTTCCCAAATTTGACAGGCTTGCAGCCACCCTTTAAATTTAGGATAAAAATTATACTAATTAAGCAATAATTTGTTTTTGGACATTTATTCACTACTGCAAAACAACTTTTAAAAGAGGCTTTAAAGCTTGTTTTTGTAAAAAGCTGTGTGTTGGATGCTATAATGGGCTTTTAAATTTTTTTTTCGCTTAGAAGGGCGTTATATACCTCCTAACTTAAGAAACAGAGAAGCATCCAAAGGTAGGTGAATTAACAGCAACTTTGTATTCAACTTTTTCTATGTTTAGAGATGAGTCAAAGCCTAGGGAAAAACGAGCTAACTGGGAAGTCTGTACACATTTTCTCTTGTTCAAGAACAAACATTCCTAACTTTGGAAAGGTTCATGTAATTTTAAGTAATTCAGTTACCTCTTTTGATCCACTTTCACTAGTATAATTTTACTGCTAACAGTATTCAGTAGACTGGGATTGTATCTAAAGTTTGACAGCATGATTGATTTTCACTTTGGAAGTGTGTGTGTCTCTTTCTTAAATATACATATTAAAACTGCACGTGTATTAAGCGGCCTTATTACAGGTTTATTGTAGAATAGTTAATTACAGGACTAGAATCTTGTGCACGCTCAGTAAAACTTGGATAGATTGTCTGATCTTAGCTTTTTACATGAACTGCTTCATTTGAAATGTTTTGTCTAAAATTTTATGACCATCCTGAATGTTTTTACTATTAAATTTTTAATGTAGAATGGTGAAAGGTTATTAAATATATTGTTACAATGATGATTTCGGAGGCTCTGAAATTTTAGAAAGAAGGGAAAGGTGTGGAAAAATATTTAAATCCAAAAGCAAAGAATAAAGAATGGTGAATAAGTAAGGGTGGGGGAGAGTTTTAGGCAGGGAGAAGATAAAACTGTAACTTGTGGTCTGTAGTTTTCCAGGATTAAGCTTTTTAGGTGTGCATAGCTCTACCAGAAGGTATTTCAGCTAACGTTAGAGTTTTTTTTCAAAGTAACTGCAGAGTTATGAAAAATATGAGTGAGTATTCCTCAGAGCATTATCTAGCTGGCATTGCATCCAGAGTATATTAAGTGGTTTTAAAGGGAGTTGTTAATGCCTTTGGAAGTTTGTCGGAACAGATCTTAAAAATTCAACAATCATCCTACAAATGGCCATTGCTCATATGGCTGGCGAATGGTGGAGCTTTAAATTTAATAACGTGTCTATTTCTGGTTTTGAACAACTTGTTGTGTGAGTTTAGTCTCACCTTTTCTGTGCGTGTAGGTGTGCCATAGCGACATGTCCACATAGGAAGTTAGGCAAGGATGGATGTGGCTTTTCTTTTTTCCTTGATATACTTGTGTTCTCACCAAGCTTGACACAACATTGTCGTAGTCTAGTATTTGACAATAGTTTATAGAAGTACAAAAAGAACTTTTACACCAGTTGTTACTTTGGTTTTTAATACTGAAACAGGGATGTGCTTGGCAATACCTCAGTTTAAGGTAAATTTTAAAATATGGAGATCTTCACGAGAGTGGATTTATAAGGAAACATTTAAAGTTCACAGGGTGTTAAAAGTTTTGTAAAAATAGGGTACATGTTTTCTAAATTAAAGTTCTTCCAGGAAAATCTACTTGCTCTAAATGTTTTGCGGTCCATGCCTTAAGCTGAGGATCATTTTAAAAATCCAGTTTTTATTTGTGAATACAGTTATTTTTATTTTATATGTCGATACCTATGAAGACATTTAAAAAGTGCTTTGGAGTCAAATAGCAATATTAATACTCCGTTTACACTATTTCCATTCACTGAATTTATTTCTTGTTAGAGTAAGCTGGAACATTGCTTATGTTCTGAAGATGTTCAGCTGACTTCTCACATTTATATCTCTGTTGATAAACGTTCCTACCAAGTTCCTTCTCCAAGTCTTTTAATAGACTATGTTCTGGTTTTGCAATGTCACTTATTACTACATACAGCCCATAAGAAATAGTTGAAGCATAACTCAGTGCCTGGAATTTACTGCTTCAGCCATTATGAAATTTAAATTTTTTATACTAGTGTATATGACATATTTCTTTGTACTCACGTACTATATGTATTAGTTTTTTTTTTCCTAGGCTACTAAGAGTACCAGACGTTAATTAACGTTCCATTATGTTGGGAATTCCAGAAAGTGTATTGTATGGCAATAATACGTATTTTTAATTTACCAACGTTTGTATTATGGTTTGTGAGGTATTTAGGGATGGGCATAAGTGAAATGCTCACTCAGAGCTGCCCTAGCTACTTACTTCTGAAATTGAAAATTTGGGAGAGGCACTTGAAATTTCTCTGAGAGAGCAGTCTCAGCTTTTAAGAATTATTATCCATAGTCTTTTCAAAATAATTGGAATAAGCCTCAGTTTACTAATTTTGGAATATAGCAAAGCCTGGTTCTTGAATATAAATTGTGTGTTTTATGGTCAGTATAAAAGTAATATACTTTAGTTACATGAAAACGTAATTTTTAAGGGTGGGTTCATTTAGTATATTGTTAAGACCATGAGGTTACTTTGTTTACTACAATAATTTCTAGCGACAGAGAATTTAAGGCAGTAAAATGACTTTTTGCTTATGAAAAACAACTACCTAAATCTTTCAGTTCTCTTTGCCAGTGTTTCATGTAAATAATTGCATTGACCCTTGGTGTCCGACAAGGATAAAATTTGAAAGGTGACTGTGTTAAACCCCCTAATTTGGAAATAGAGGAATTATGTACAGTTGTTAAATTCAAATTTTTTGCTTTTTTTTTTAAGGATTACGTGACAAAGACAGTCAAGGTGGAGTTGTAATGATGAGGATCCCTGCAACAGTTTTGGGTGTCGTGATTTAAGAGGAAAGCCCAGTTACTTCAGTGATCATGGTAGTGTGTCAAGGGGAAGGTAAATTACTGTGTTATTTTGTTGATCTTTAGTAATCCTTAATGGACCATTCTTCTCTTGAAAATTTTTAGCAGATATGGGTTTACTATTGTTAACTCAAAAATCTTTATTCGTTTAATATGTTGTCATATGCACTAGAAGAAATATGCTATTTGATATAACCTGTTATTTTTATTTAATCATTTATGGCTTTTCGTTTTGGTTTATAAAATTTTTATGATTGCCCAATTTTGAAAAATTGATCATGTGAATTTAGTCCCTGGTTGCTCCTGTGTTATTTTTTACAAACAAAACTAAGATTCGTTTGTTTTCTTATCTTCCATTTTTAGGTTATCAGTTTCAAAATGAAGACGCAAAGTTTATCCTACTTATATGTATTGTGGGACTTAATTCTTAGCATGTGAGTCTGTTCTGAGATGCATAATTTTATAAAAAGAAAGAAAGAACGATGCTGATTTTCTAAAGTTGAAAATGTATCAATTATGTATATAATCACTGGTTAATTAGACGGCCTTATTTATTTCACAAATGAGATGTTAACATTGAATTTTGGCATCTGAAAAGGTCCTTGTGACCAAAAAGAGTTCAACTAATATATATTTCTAGAGAAATGATAACATGGTTTTGGCTGAATGACATATTTTGGCGAATTGCTTGGTCTGGTTATGTTTGATGATTGTGAACGAAGTGGCTATGATGGTATTGACAGTCGTGACAGGACTGGCTTTAGCAAATTGGAACGCAGTGGACACAGTCATTGTTGTTACAGATCAGATGCAGATGTTTGGTCAAAACCACTTCCATCAAGTGAATGTTTGAAGCCGTAAGTTTATGAAAGATGTTGATTGTTAATGACAGTTTACCAGCTAGTATAATATGCGTCATAATAATTTGGTTTCAGGGAACTCTTTTCTGGAGGAAACACTGGGATTAACTTTGAGAAGTATGATGATATACCAGTACCGGCAACAGGAAATAACTCTCCTCCACATATTGAAAGTGTAACATATTTTGTTTCACTTTTTAAACAACTCTTTATTAAAGTTACCACTGAAAACTTCATTGGATTATGAAAAAAGAGAGACTGATATTTTTTAATGTTACCATTACCAGTAATCCTGAAACTAAAAAATGTGTCTAATGAAAAACCCAAACTATTTGTACATTAGTCCACTTTCTTAAAATGTACCATGACAGTTTTACCTGAAATAAATAGGTAGGCATTTAGTCGGCTTCTTCCATTCTTGTATTGTAAAACAGATTATAATGTATAATGTATTTCTCGTTTCCTGTGTATTTGATCTGGTTAAATTTCTTTACAGTTCAGTGATGTTGAGATGGGAGAAATTATCATGGGCAACATTGAGCATACTCGTTACATTCGTCCAACTCCAGTGCAAAAGCATGTCATTCCCATTATTAAACTAAAAAGAGACTTGATGGCCTGTGCCCAAACAGGTAAGCTCACTTGATGAAGATTAAAAGTTAGTATCGTACTTGGACTAACCCTAAAAGTACTACATTCTGTAAGGAGACCTGAGTCCTGTGTTTATTAGCTTGATTTTTAGGTAAAGGTTAGTTGGTGATGTCTCTTTTTACCTTGTGTCTTCGGATCCTTTGGGTGAAATTAGTGTGTCTCACTGAGGTATGTTGGGGAAGTCTGTAACAAATTGTCAGTTTGATACTGCTGCATCGGAATCAGGGAAGAGCTTGTAATCCATAAAAATATGGTTGGGGAAAAGGAAAAATATTTTGGGAATTGGAGAATGGAAGAGGGCAGGGGTAGTAATTTATTCTTACGTTGGAATTTAGGATGGGTTAAAGACGGCAGAACAGTATTAAAACTTCTATTCGGATGTGTTACAAAATTTGAGTCATTTGAATTTAAAGAAAGTTGATGTAAGTTCTCTCAATCATTATTACATATGTTTTATACTAGGTGTAGTAAGTTTTATAACAGTACACATTTCACAAACTAACTGCTTCAGGTGTCCACTTGGTGGAGTGATTCTTCATCTGATTTGTCACTCTGATTGTGTTCACATTTGGCTAACACAAACATACCACAACTATAGCCCATCTTTTATACCTCACTGTGGCCTTTAGGTTAACTCCACTGCCTGCTTTTTCAATGAATTTTCTTGAAACAACTATAATTTTCTGATGGCAGAGACATACTGGCCCGCAGAGCCCTCTTTTAGACTCTTCAGAATTGCTGACTCCTGCTTCACACTGTGCAATATTGCATTGTATGAAATGTTCACAGAAGTTCCTTGGCTGGCTGTGTAAATACACCATACTTTCCAGAAAATTAGGCATAGAGTAAAATTTTCTTACACAAGAAGGGTGTTTGGTATACTTCATAAAATGTGTTCCTTACAGGGTCTGGAAAAACAGCAGCATTTCTCTTGCCCATCTTAAGTCAGATTTATACAGATGGTCCAGGCGAGGCTTTGAAGGCTGTGAAGGTAAAGAAATCCTTATAAGAAGTTTTTTCATTGAAGCAATTCGGAAAATATTTGTTGGGACCTTTTTTTCTATGTGATGCCAAATGTACTTTATTTTCATTGCTTTGATTTTGCTTTCAGTCTGATTATCCAACAAAAAGCCACTTTTGCCTGTAGTTCTTTTTTTTTGGTACCCTTAATCTGAAATTAGATGTGCAATATTATGGTTATTAAACTACTCCCTTCGTCAGGTCCCTTCCCACCAACCTCATTACAGTCACTATCCATCAGCATAGTGAGATGCTATATAATCACTTCTTGTCTTCTCTGAGTTGTACAGCCCTCCCCATGCCCCCAAACATTACATCTGCAAGTCATAATGCCCATTTTTCCTCCTTGTCCCTCCCTTCCCACCCATCTTTCTCAGTTCCTTTCCTTTTGGCAACTGTTAGTCCGATCCTGGGTTCCGTGAGTCTGCTGCTGTTTTGTTCTTTCAGTTTTTTTCGATGTTCTTATACTCCACATATGAGTGAAATCACTGGATACTTGTCTTTTTCCACTTGGCTTATTTCACTGAGCATAATACCCTCTAGCTCCATCCATGTTGTTGCAAATGGTAGAATTTGTTTTCTTCTTATGGCTGAATAGTATTCCACTGTGTATACGTACCACTTTTTCTTTATCCATTCATCTACTGATGGACACTTAGGTTCCTTCCATTTTTTGGCTATGGTAAATAGTGCCACGATAAACATAGGGGGGCATCTGCCTTTTCCAACAGGGCTGCTGCATTCTTAGGGTAAATTCCTAGGAGTGGAATTCCTTGGTCAAATGGTATTTCTATTTTGAGTCTTTTGAGTAACCTCCATACTGCTTTCCGCCACGGTTGAACTAATTTGCATTCCCATGAGCATTGTAGGAGGGTTCCCTTTTCTCCACATCCTCACCAACATTTGTCGTTGTATGTGTTTTGGTTGTTAACCATCCTTACTGATGTGAGGTGATACCTCATTGTGGTTTTAATTTGCGTATCTCTGATGATTATTGCCTGTAATTCTTGTTACAAAGGGAATTTTGCCATCAGTAGTTTTTTAAAGAATTAACAAATTTTGTGTATCTTAAGTTTAATTTAGAAATTTTACTACTTCTTAGGAAAATAGAAGGTATGGACGCCGTAAACAATACCCATTTCCTTGGTTTTATCTCCTACAATGGAATTGGCTGTACATATCTATGAGGAACCCAGAATAGTAAATATGCATTTTACTTATTGTTGCTGTTTTTAACTAGTGATGATATTTCTGTTTACCCAATGAATCCTTTGCTTACAGTTTTCATACCGGTCTGGATTTCGTCCTTGTGTGCTTTATGGTGGTGCCGATGTTTGTCAGCAGATTCGAGATTTTAGTACGTGGTTGTCACTTGTTATTTGCCACTGCAGGGCGTCTAGTGGATATGATGGAAAGAGGAAAAATTGCATTAGCGTTATGCAAGTAAGTTAATTTTTGTATCTGAGATGTAGCTTTTCTTAATTTTAGTGGTCAGTTTGTAGTAATTTATTAGTATTAAGATTTTTAAAAAATCAATGGTTTTAACTCTCTACATAGTCTGAAAAATACTGATAACCTGTATGGTTCATTGGGACAGAGTCAAATAATAGTCTCTTTGGCTTGTGTAAGTTAAGTGTGTTTCATGTGTTAATTTGTGAGGTAAGAATGTTGAATAAAAAGTATTAAGCTTAATTAAAGACAACGATACTCAACTGTAAGTTTCTCGTCAGATCCTAAATTGAGTGCTTTTTGTAACAGATATTTAGTGTTGGATGAAGCTGATTGGATGCTGGATATGAAATTTGAACCTTAGACATTGTGTAGTTGAGCAAGACAGTATGCCACCAAAGGGTATTCGCCACACTATGATGTTCAGTGCTACTATTCTAACAAAATGCAGGTATTGTTTTTTAGAAAAAAATGCAACTTCTTTTCTAGAACATTTTTGTTATTCAGTACTTGAGTATCCTCAGATAGTTAAAAAGTTGGAGTAATGATATTTCAGGGTCTTATTTTTTACCTTTTTTCAGATGTTTCTTCGTGATTTCTTGGATGAATATATCTTCCTGTCTGTAGGCAGAGTTGGCTCTACCTCTGAAAACATCACACAGAAAGTAGTTTGGGAGGAAGAGTCAGACAAACGGTCATGTTTGCTTGATCTCTTATGTGCAGCAGGTAAGGTGAATTGTAAGTGTGTTGTCAGGTGTAAGAAAAACCAGTTTGGCTTGTCTTAGCATCTATATTGTCTTTCACTTACATTTTTAAGAGTTAAAGTTTTAATTAACTCCAAGTGCATACTTACCTGGTACAAAAACCCATCCAGTTAATATTGAGATAAGGTAATGACACCTGGTTGTTATTAGTAAACAAAATCTTGCATGTAATTTTTAGGGAAGGATTCACTGACTTTAGTGTTTGTGGAGACGAAAGAGGGTGCCGATTCTCTCGAGGATTTCTTATACAATGAAGGATATGCTTGTAGCAGTATTCACGGAGATCGATCACAGAGGGATAGAGAGGAGGGCCTTCACCAGTTCCATTCAGGAAAGAGCGCAATTCTAGTGGCTACAGCTGTGTGTACATATTCATTTTGGGGTTAAGCATGTTTGACTTTAGCTTTCTTTTAACAAAAGTTGTTTTTCAGGTGGCAGCAAGAGGATTAGACATTTCAAATGTGAAACATGCATTCAATTTTGATTTGCCAAATGATATTGAAGAGTACGTACATTGATTTGTCATACAGGACGTGTAGGAAGCCTTGGTAAACTATTTTAGTTTGACACAGAATCTTAAACACTGAAACCTTTATTTTTAAGGAAGGTGGACATCAGGTGTCAGGTAACAGTTCTGTTCCAGTTTATGTTGGGTTATAATGTCATACTTTTGAGTTATAAACGTAAGAATATTGAGCAACGTCGCGGAAATCCAAGCATTATATAGATTTTTGGACTCTCGTAGGCCTTGCCACCTTATTCTTTAAAGAAAGAAATACCATTATCACTAAGGATTTGTTGGATATTCTTGTTGAAGCTAAACAGGAAGTGCATCTTGGTTGGAAAATATGGCTTGCAGACACCAGTGTAAGTGTAGCAGTCATGGATGTTGTACGAAGTACAGATTGTTTCTAGCCTTCTGACTTGCTTTGTGGAGGAAGTTATGTAAAATAAAATACTGTGCACAATTTGCATACTTGGATGAGGGATGTCCTTAGAAAGGCTGATGTGTAGTTAAAAATGTTAGTGTTAACTGATGAGATCTTTGGGAACAGTGTTTGAAGAATTAACCACATAGGAAATTGGTTTGAAAAATCAGAAATAGTGTGTTTATAGACAGGAATTATCATTTATTGAATTTCGCATTCACAGAAATGATGATTGTTCTTTGTGATAGGAGATTCGGTGGAGGAGGATTGGTGCCAGAGACTATCAACAAAGTAGTGATTCCACCAGTTCTTGCTTTAGTAGTAGTCATGCAACCAGCAGCCGCAGTGGTGGAGGTGTTCACAGCAGCAGCAGAGGATTTCGTGGAGGTAATGTGATTTTTTCCGTTTAATATTTTGGCAGAGACTTCTTTTTTTCAAAGCATAAATTAGTGGAGATATTTAATTTCTAAAGATCACAAATCTAAATCTGTAGCTATCTTTTACAATGTTTATATTTAAGTGCTTGAGAGAAAAGGTTACTTGAAGTGGCTGGCTTAATATTTTTCTTTTTAACATCTCTTGACAGGTGGTTATGGAGGCTTCTACAATAGTGATGGATAATGAGGAAATTACAGCTCACAGGGTGTCGACTGGTGGGGCAATTGAATCTGCTCTACAACAGTGTTATCCTTTTAAACAAGCTCATATGAAACCCACGTGTAACTTGGCCAGACTATATTGTGTAGCTTTAAGATCTGCAGTACATTACCGACTGTGATTCTCCTGAAAATTGAAGAGACCTCAAAATCACAAGAAAACAGCAGTCAACAGTCTATTAATAATAAAGTTGATTTAAAGGTTTAGTTGATGTAGTTTGGATTAACCTCCCCTCCTGCTTATTCCCACCCCAAACTACAGTTATAATTTTGTGATAGACAATCATTTGTTTGATGCTTGTGACTTAACTGTTTTGATGTCCTGTTGGCTCACTAATGCTCCAGATACCAATCATTAAAACAATGTTACTGAAGTTGGGGCAAAAATCAAACCTTGGTGCACAGATGTAATGCAACTTAACAGGAATCATCAATTCTCTATAAATATAAGGGAATGTTGAGACATCTTTATATTGGAAGTCTAGGAAGAACATCTTAACGCTGAATTAGTTCAAATTGTGGCAAAGTGTACTAAGTGATTTGCTCACTGTATCCTGGATTGGCACTTAGAACCTTTTGTCTGAGCCATTCCAGCTATGTTGAGGTGGCATGTATAGATAAATCCATTTATGTTTCAAAGCATTCTTCAAAGTTTTTGCAAGTAAATAAAATAGTACCTCTTTTAACATTTAGGGTAAAGCTAAGCAAATGTGGGCATAGTATTAGGAAAAGTTGATAGGTTTGATAAGTGCTTGGGGGGATTTAATCTTAGATGTTTTTGATGCTGGCCATACACGGAATTTAAATAGTAGATGACTGACCCATGACAATTGCCAGTCTTCTTTATGGGTTAGAATTTAGTCTTGAATGCATATTAGTGTTGATGTTTTTTGGTCAAGAGCATGTAAGCAGTGTTATACAGCAGACTTTATTTTAATACAGGTTCACATTAGTCTGTTAAAACTGCATTGAAATGTAAAAATGGCTTACATTTGTTGACTTAAAATTAGAGTAATAAAACTGAATTCCTTGAGATGACAGAGGTTGGAAATATGGACTACAGTTCACCAAGGTGTCATTTATATTGCAGTTGTATTCTCTATTAGTTGCATAGGTTTCCATTGTATTTATAGCCTCCTTGCTAAATTTGGCCAAAGGTGATTGTCCACCACTAGAAATGCCTCTGCCACTTTGAATTCTCTGCTAATTTTGTGGCTGGAATGTAGTATTCTTTACCAGTTAATTTTTAATATGGCATAATAAGGCAAAAACGTAAAGTGCAATAGATTTCAAGCATATTGTGCCTTGTAAAACTTATAGTCATTTGTTAATGCTGCTCTTATAGTTAGTATAGAGGTTTAGACTCTTGTACATTTTCCTCATAATTTTCTACAAAGTTCTTACTGCACATTCAGAGAATTTTATATATGTGTCTTGTGAGCTTGTTCCAGAATTCCGAATCTTACTTTGTCTCTAGGATATAGTTGAAGGCAACTTGTTAACCATATATTCTAAAATTTTACTTGGGACCACAGAATGGTAGTTGAGAAGAAAACTATTCACACAGAATAGATCTTTAGATAACTTTTTTTGCTGCTAGTTTGTGTATCATATTTATTGAACGTTTTGACACACAGTATATTTTTGTAAGCCTAAATGTGATTCTTTGAAAGTTTAGAGAAACTTGACCAAAAGACAAAATGAAAAAACACTAGCACTTAAATGTTGAACGTCATTGTATGTTTTATGTGTTTCAGGTATTGTGACGTTTTAATGTTAAATTCTATTAAACGTGAGTGAGGTTAATCAGACCCAACTTTGGCTGGGTATCTAGCCAATGATTTCTTGACAGTATTTAAGGAAAAATAGGCAACTTGAAATTAATATATGCCGAGGTTTTTATATTCTTGTCTTAAAATATCAAACATATTTGAACACTTATGTGAAATATCCACATTATCAAAAGGTTCTGTTAGTTTTGTTAAGGTATATGGTATGGTTTTTAGTGACTGGCATATTTGCAATCCTCAAACATGGTTATCATTGGTTGTCCCATAATTAGTGAATTTACCATTGTTTTATCTGCCAGGAATATTTCACTTTTAACAAATGTGAAACTGTTTGCAAGCAAAAAATGTTCTTAATAAAACATTTAAACTTCCTAATGGAGACATTAAATCTCAAGTCACTTTTAATGCTAACTGTATTCGTTTTAGGTACTAGCACTACATGTGCTGTGTTTATTCTGGGTTTATTGAAATGAAAATTTGAACTCAGCTTTTTTGTTGTCAATTGTGACTTAATGAGGTATTGTGACTTAATGAGGTAGAAATTAAATCGCACTTTAAATTTGAAGAATTGAAAGTCAGATTTCTTTTTATTATAACAGTTATTCGTGAAATAGTTCTTCCTCATGAAGCCAAAAGCTTTTCTCTCCCTTAATATTTGTGTAAATGATGGTGGTGTACGTTGGAATATACAGAAACATGATTTTCATTTTAAGTCTCATTAATCTGAAAAGCCCGTATGTGTAGTATGTTTTGCATTGATCGAGCTAAGGATCAAGAATTAGATGGACCCCATCTCGTGACAGCAGAAATGGCATAGGCACCCTGTCCCCAACTTGAGTTGTTTCTGTTCAATGATAAACCATTACGACACACTAATGTAGGCAGCCACTAACAATTACAGAGTAAGAGCCAAACCAGTTCAACATAAATCATAACGGGCTACAAACCTCTTTTTAAGGAAGTGAACCTCAGTGTTCTTTTTGTCCTCTAGGACTAACATCTCATCACCAGATTGTAAGCAACATATCGACTAATGACAGTGTAAGATTGGTTTTTGTAACTGAAACCAATTTATATTTTTCCCTGTTACTTCTGTGCGATAAAAATGTGTAGTTTCACGTCTTCATTGTTTAGTTAGTGGAATTCTGTTGTGTGTTAAACACCCGGTTTTGTTGGCACCTTGTTAGTCATCATGTTTTCCCTTCATTTTTAGTTTGTTTGTCTTTGGGTCTAAAATGAATCTCTTTTAGGCAGCATATAGTTGGGTCTTTTTTATCCATTCAGGCAACCTGCATCTTTTGATTGGTGCATTCAGTCTATTTACATATAAGGTGATGATATGTACTTACTGCCATTTTATTTGCTGGGTGATTTTATATCTCTAGTACTCTTTGTTCTCTTAATTCTGTTCTTATTTGATGGGTTTCTTAGTGTGTAATTAGATCTTTCTCTTTCGGGTATCTGTTATAGGTGTTAGTTTTGTGGTTACCGAAGGTTCAAGAATGCATTTTTTACTATGTTAACAGTCTACCTTAAATTGGGGTGACTCAATTTCAAACACAGTATGTATTTTCTTTTTTTCCTCCTCCACACTTTATGCATTATATGCCATAATCTTCTTTTTTTGTAGTTCGTTTTGCTTCTGAGGCTTAATTTAATGCTTGCTTGGTAATTCATTGGTCTACCACCTTTTCCGTGGATTTATCTTCACTGGTCGTTGAGTCCTTTTTCTGGTATTTTGTCTTAAGTTTTGTTTAGAAAACATTCACCTGCCTCCTCATTTTGCCAGGAAGTCTGTGTTTCTTCCTGTGGATTAAAAGTAAAAGGTTTTTGAAGGAGGCGCCCTCTACTGCCCAGAAGCTAAAGACACTTGAACTTCCAAATGCAGGAATCCCAGTTTCTGGTGTGAAGTGGTCGGTAGGGTCGCTATTCTGTATGGTTTGTAGTGAGTGGCGTGATTGTGTGAGCACTTTGCTTCATCCGTGCCTTTGTGATCAGCACAGAAGTCTGCTGGATTTGCTGTGGGTGGGGCTGACCTCCGACTGGCTTGTTGCAATGGCAGGTACTGCAGGAATGCAGAACCTGGATCCCTGGGGGAGCAAGGAACTCCCAGGGCTGATTCCTACAGGCACCTCCCTAGTTGGGCTGAAGTAGCTGAGAAGGCTGGGAGGTCCTCACTGCCTACCTTGCAACAAACTCTGATACTATTACCGGCCAAAGAGGGCTGTCTGCTGGCCACATACACAGAATATCCGGGCTGTGTTGCCAGGGAGTGGTATGGAACATCTGGGGCTCCTAAGTGTTCCTCATCTGTTGGGCCTAGGCAAGTTGGGGAGGTCTCCGTCACCTGTCCTTTCTCCTCGGCAGAAAGCTTTCTGTAACCCTTGCCCCTCTGGCATGTCTTCACTGCTAGAAAGTCTTTTCAAGCTGTCCACTTTGCTTTTATGTCAGGTGCTGGTAGATCCTGCCCGTTTTCCACAAGTGGTTGGAATCTAAGCTGACCCTAGCATTCTGCCTGTTTCTGTTGCCCAGCCCCACTAATCACCAAGCTATCATGTAATGGGCTTGTACTCCTGGAGCAGATCTTCATTGACTTGTGTTTCTATCCTGTCCCTTCTCTGTTCCTCCCACATATATGCTGGGGTGGGGGAGGGATTAGATCCTACTGGATCTCAGCTTTACCACTTTATCTTTTTCTGTATTGTCATCTTCTCTTCCTCAGATGTAGGTAGTCAGTTCTGCAGTCCAGATCATTTTCAGTCTAGTTTTATTTTCATGTTTTTTGGGGGAGTTTGATTCCACCTAGTCTTAATTTTCTGCCATCATTTTCCTTCACTGAAATTATTAAATTTGTTAGAGGGATTATGAAGACACTTCAAAAGGAACTGCACATTGGCGCTCGGAGTTTGGGTGAGGGAAGATTGGACTGTACTAGGCAGCATGGTAGTGGAAATTAATTTATAAAACGGGGTCAGTAGATGGCAAATTACTCAGAAAGGACAGAGGAGAGGGCTGATTATGCCTAACTGACGTAACTACCAAACATCTTGGAAGTGGGGAGTTTAGGAAGTGAACTCCCACTGTCATCAACTGATTAGAGAGCAAGAATGGGATACTGGCTAAATTGATTTAGGATTCTTGGTAAAACTGGACAGTGCACAAACAGACAAGTCTAACACTTTAAGCCCAGTGGGAAAAGAGTAGGGTTTGGTCCAGCATAGAGTTTTGTCAGCTATTATGAATTACGGTGTTATGTGTATATTTCTGCTGGGTAAATTCTAAAGTGCAATTGCTGGGTTGTATTTCCCTGTTCTCAGTAGATAATGTTAGCTTCTAAAACTTTGTTATGTTAGCCTTCTACCACAGTTGTGTGAGGGATCTGATGTATCATTATTTTATCATTATTAGTATGTTAGATACTCAAAGTTGTGTATTGAAATATTTTTTAATTCCTGTTTTCTTGCTAATGATACACTCTTGGACCATTTTGCTCAGTTCATGTAGTCAAAAACAAATTGATCTCATCAGTGAAGTACTGTTTCTTAAAGCTAAAATGACCTGATAACTTGTGATTTGTCCTTCCAGAAAAGATAAGGTATGAGAAATTTTTGAAATAAGGAATATAGGGTTTCAGTAGCAAGTCTGGTTCTATAAAATTTTTTCCATACTAAGAATTAGCAAATAAAAGATCTATAGATAGAACACATATCCTATGGGGATTTAACAGTGAAGCTGAAGTAAATGAAAGATAACTTTCTCTGCCAGTGAAAAAACCTTCCCAGTGTTCTCATCGCAGCCCAGGCCAGTCTTAGTTGTAGTCTGTCCATTGTGGATTGCATTTGTTTCTCAGACCTGGTTTAGAATAATAGAATTTTCTTGCCCATTTAAGATTACAACTGTTAATTTGCTTGATGAGTTGGGATGTGCCATCTGACAGAAAGTATCTCTTTAAAAGGTATACCTTTTGAGTTAATAAAATGAATGTATCTGTGAAGAGGCTGGATGAGCCTGTCTAGGCAAAAGCAATGAACTTAAAAGTGATGTTGGTGTGTGATATATGGCATGAAAAATTGAACTCTTTTAGAACATTGTTTTTGTTTTGAAACAGTGTGGACTGAGAAAAGGGCCTTGTGTGCGGTCAGAATTACAGTAAGGGAGTATAGACCTGCAGCATCAAGAAAGTTTCCCACCTGCAATGGGAAGGAAGAACTTTTTTTGAGACAGAATGGGAATAAGAAAGTGATAGCATAACTTGGTTAGGAGAGGAGACAGAAGAAGAATTGACTGGCATTTGCCATGTGCCATTAAGTTGGGAGACAAGTTTGGACCAAGGAAGCGGCTTTATTTGGAAAGCCAGCTGACTTAGGAGATGTTAGACTGATGTGCTAAAGCACCATCTTTATTCAGGATTAATTGCAAAGTTCTTTCATGCTGTGGAAGTGGAGGCAGGCCACGGAGTGACTGAAGGCTATGGATGTGACACCAGTGAGGGTCTGAGGAGAGCTAAGAAACTTCCCTCTCTCTGATTTGGCTCTGGTCATTATGTTCCTTAAACTCTTTGACAGGACAATCATTATGTCACACACATTCTCCTCTCCGGGAAGTGGGATGCTGCAGGCAAGGACCTACTCAAAGTATCTCAAAAGAGAAAATTCCTGTTTATCAACAAGCTTACATGCAGGGATCAGCATTCACCCTTTGGACATAGGTTAAGGCAGCAAAGGACACAAACTGTGGAGTCAGAGATGCATAGTCTTTTCACCTCAATACAACACTAGTGCTAGTATCCTTTACCCTATACCCATAAAGACCTTCGTTACATTTTTTTTATAGGCTCTCTTGGGGTGCCAGTTGCCCTCTTATTTTTACTGGCGTTTACTTGTAAAACAACAAATGTTTTTTCTGGCCCAATTTGAAAGCTCTTACTAGGAGATGAAAATGGAGCTTTGAAATGAGATAGAGATTCTGTACAGTACCTCAAGGACCATCTCCATGATCACTCAAAAATCAACTGAACATGTGGTTATCCAGTTCTCTAGTAATTCCATTAACGTTTGTGTGCAAAGCTGAACTACAAATGCCTTTTCACCAAGTTGAGGATCTTCATAAAAGCACCCTATTTAATAGCTGCAAGTCATAATTATAAAGTGAGAATACAGTAATTTGAATAAATGTTGTGTAGATCAGTTATGACATGTTGAGCCAAAGAAGCTAGGTATAAAATAGCACTATATAAGTCTATTTATAGAAAATGTAAACATAATTACATAACTCAGGATAGTAATTTTGAAGTGACATTTATTAGAAAAATGTAAGGAGGGCTTCAAGGGTAGTTTTATGGATGTACTTACATAGATAACTATAGTAATTCACTGAGCATGTACATTTATGGTACATGTTTTGCTTCTATTATGTTTAATTAAAATGTTTACTAGCAGTATACAATGTACTTCTGTAGTATACTGTTGTTTTTTGCCAGAAGAATTTTGTTGTATAAATCTTAAAAGTTGCAAAATTTTTTACAAATACGTACAGTTTTTACATCTATGTTGTTTACAAAAAGGTGTCATTATGATGTATAATCAAGAATACTCAACAGTAGTTACTAATGCATAAATTTAAATTTAGATTGTAAATTTAAGTCTACCAAGAAACCTTCATTTCCATTATTAAACAATATACCCTTAAAATAAAGCATTGATTTAAAGAGACAAAATATAAGAATATTTGGTTGAAAGAACTTTCATGAGGTTTCTGACAATTATAGATGTATCTTTCTTTATATTCTTAGCTACATCAAAGCATCGTCCTGGAGATTTTTTTATTCCTCCTTAACCTGGTCTGTTTTGTTTTTTAAGTAAAGTATCATTGATAAACAATCTTCTAACGGTTTCAAATATACAACACAGTGGTTCAACAGATACCCATATTTTTAAATACTCATCACCGTAGTGCGTTTACTGTCAACATAGGAAAATCTACATAATCATTGCCTATATTCTCCAGCTGTACTAACTATCCCTGTGACCATCTTCTGTTATGAATGAGAATTTTTGTAATCCCTTAATCTACCTTAACTCCTCCTTCATGGTAGCCATGAATCACTTCTCTGTGTGTGTTGAGTCCACTGTTGTATTCTTCATTCAGTTTTGCTTTGTTTTTATGTTCCACAAATAAGTGAAATCAGACTATGTTTTCCTTTCTCTGCCTGGCTTATTTCACTGAGCATATACCCTCTACATTCATGTATATTGTGTGCAAATGGTAGGATTTCTTTCTTTTTACGCTAAATAATACTCCATTGTGTTTAAGTACTACATCTTTATCCATTCATCCAGTGATCAACACTTAGACCACTTCCATTGTAAATAATGCAGCAAAAAAGATAGGGCTTGCGGATATCTTTCCAAATCAGGGATTTTATTTTCTTTGGACAAACTGGAAGAGGGATTACTGGATTGTATGGTATTTCTATTTTTATTTTTTTGAGGAGCCTCCATACTGTTTTCCAAATGGCTGTGCTAATTTACATTTCCACCAACCGTTTCTGCACATCCTTGCCAACACTTGGTATTTTTTGTGTCCTCTGGATAGTGGCCGTTCTAACTGGTGTGAGGTGATGATCTTGTGGTTTTGATTTGCATGTCCCTGATGATTACAATACGGAACATCTTCATGTACTTGTTTGCCAACTGTATTTCTTTGGAGAAATGCCTGTTTAGTTCGTCCTCCGATATTTTCATGAGCTTACTTGTTTTTTGGGTGTTGAGGTTCATGAGTTCTTTGTATATTTTGGGTGTTAATCCTTATCAAATGAATCATTTACAAATATATTCTCCCATGGTGTAGGTTGCCTTTTATTTCTAGTGATGGTGTTCTTAGCTATAAAGAGCTTTTTAGTTTGATGTAGTCCCATTTGTTCATTTTTGCTTGAAGTTCGCTTTCCCGAGGTGATGTGTTTAGGAAAAATTTGCTCATGTTTATACGAGCATTTTTCCCTGTATTCTTCTAAGAGTTTTATGGTTTCATGACTTCCATTCAGGTCTTTAGTCCGTTTCGAGTTTACTTTTTTGTATTTGTTTAGACAATAATTCTCAATAAGACTCAATTCTCTTGAGTGTAACTGTCCATTTTCCCCATGGTATGCTCATGGCTCCTTCATTAATTGGTCACATGTGAATGGATAATTGTCTGGAGTGTATTGTGTTGAATTGATCTGTGGGTCTGTTCTTGTGCTGTTTCCATATTGTTTTGATTACGTAGCTTTATTGTGTGGCTTGAAGTCAGGGAATATAATCCCCCATCTTTGTTCTTTCTAGAGATGGCTTTGGCTGTTTGAGGCCTTTTGTGGTTCCATATGAATTTTGGAACGTTTAGCTCTTGTTCATTGAAAATCATTGGTATTTTCATAGGGATTACATGGAATTTGTAAATTGCTTTGGACAGGATGGCCATTTTGACAGTAGTAATTCTTCCTATCCATGAGCACAGGATAGATTTCCATGTTTTGTGTCTTCTTTAATCTCTCTCAACAGTATATTATACTTTCCAGGGTACAGAACTTTCACATCTCTGCTTAGTTTTAATCCTATGTATTCTTTTTGATGCAATTGTAAATGGCGTCATTGTACTGATTTCTCCTTCTGATGCTTAATTTTTTTATGTATTAACACAACATCTGTAATTTTGCTATACTAACAACTCAGATAAGCATTTTGCTATTATCACTTTATCACAAAGGATGCATCTCAGGGGCAGTCAAAGAGAAAGAGTTGCATAGGGCAAGGTAAGATGGCAGACCGCTTCCACGTCCACAAACATTCACTAACTCAAAAGTTTCTGAATAATTTGTAATGCAATTCCCAATCCTATGTTTCACAGATGTCATGGTGTGGGGGTTGAAAGTACCATCAGTATTTTGTGGTAAAACACTGTTAGAAATTCAGAGTTTTGGGAACTTTTTGTCATTCTTAGAGTGTTTATAAGTTGGCAGTTTTTTTAAAGAAGATAATTTAATACTTTAGCAATATTTATCAAGTTGTAAATGAACAAACTAAAGAATTCTTAAGGAATTAATGGTATAGAGTGAGCTTATGAAACATATAAAATAACATTCATTGTTGCATTGTTTATAATAGCAGATACTGGGAACCATCTGGTGGTACAATGATAGGAATTGGTCAACTAATATATATCTTTTCTTTGAAAACAAAGCGATTAAAAAGATTTTGGTAGAACTAATCCTAACTTGGGAACCGAAGTCTTAAAAAGGTATGCTGCCTTTAAAGTGGTGTAAGGGCAAGAACTTCATCTTTATTGTATCTCTATCCCAGTACCAGACACCTACTTGGTTTATGATAAGTGTATTTTCACTGAGTGTACAAATGACACATAGGTGGCTATTCCGAAATCAGTGTTATATCCTGTCACAGATTTGAACATCCTGAGCACTAGCTCATTCTGTAAGTCTTCTGTGAAGTCCACTGCTCACCTGTTTCTGAAACTCAGAATGCCATGCTGCCCACATAGAGCTCTGGCATTGTTGCCTGTTCTGAAGTCTTTTCAGAATTCATCTACCTCTGTCTCAACACTGACATTGGAGATGAATGGAACTGATAAGTGGAGAGGTTTGTCTGGGGAGAAAGTGTGTCTGAACTACTTTTGTTGAAGGTGATAGTGGTTGGGATATGAGGAGGTCATAAAAGGGAAGCATTGGTAAAAGCTCGGAAAGGAAAACCGCGTGTAGGTATTGCAGAGATAATTTTGGTTTGCAATCTATTGGTGTTCCTTTTTTCCTTAACCCTCATCCCAGTAGATACTGGAAAAAGCCAAATAAGTGCTTTTCAGTCTCTTTTATACCTTGTTATAGACAAGTGACCCACTCAGTGAAGCCCAACGAAAAGTTTACTTGGAGGACTCTGGAAAACAGATTTATTACAGCCTTGAAAAATCTGCCAGAGGAGTAGCTAAATTGTGCCTAGACAATTAACCAAAAAGGGGCTTATGAAACTATTCTGATGCCAAGTGTGTGCAAAATTATCTAGAGGACAGCTGGTGTTGAGTGGCTGAATATCATGTTCTCTTCTAAGATGTGACTACAGAATGCAGTACTTGGCACTGTCTCTCCACTTCCCAAAATTTTGCTGCTGTCTAGCTAAAGAACATATCTGTGGCAGAGCTCAACTTTTGGTAGTGGTATCTGAAAGCTAAGATGGATTAGGAGAGAAAACATGAGTACAGTATCTGACCCTGCCATAACCTTACAGGAGGATTTCATTCTGGTGTGCACTTATTTTTCTCACTTCTCCATTAACTTTCTCAGTTTTAAACTGCAATCTATTTAAAATCTACATCAAAACAGCAACTGAGTTCTAATACCTCTTGTAGTCTTTAGTAGCCTCTAGGAATAGTCTGAAGACAGGCACTTTAAGGATTGGAACCAGGCTATGCTCCTCTGGGAGTGACAATGTGTTTTTCCCCTACCTCTGCACTTCTTGGAATCCTGAAAGGGTGTACCTTCGTTCTCAATTATTTTGAGTTTTCTCTCCACAATCTCTTTGGCATGCAGTCTGAAGGACTGGTGACTATGATTATTTGTTTTTTTTTGGTATCATTCATGTACAATCACTTGAGCAACATTATGGTTACTAGACCCCCTGTTATCAACCCCCCCACATACCCCATTACAGTCACTGTCCATCAGTGTAGTGAGATGCTATAGAGTCATTACTTGTCTTCTATCTAAATAATGCCTTTTCCCTGTTCCCCATGCCACATTATGTGTGCTAATCATAAGGCCCTGTTTCCATTTATCCCTCCTTTATGTTGCATTCTGGCTAGGAGGCACCTGTTTGACCGAAAAGGTTGGCTTATTTGACTGAGAGGTCCATCTGTATATCCATCCCTCTCTGATCACATCCTCTCCCATGTTGAGGTGTGTTTTGGGCAAGTGTTTGTTCTGTGTGCCTGTTCTCAGGGTATCTCCATGTGAAGCCTTTGTTGTCTTCTCATGGGACTCCCCTAACTGGCCAATTTGGGCAGTTTTTCCCTTGGACTTTTTCCTCCCCTTCCATGGCTGTTCATGTCTACCTTTCTACCTAACATTTTCCTCTCAAGGAGCTGGGGACCTGCTTCTTTGGGCACTGGGACCATGACTGCTGTGGCTCTTACTTGCTGATGGAAGGGCAATGAACACAGACTGGGTCCCAGTGCTTGCTGTCTGTCAGTCGTGGCTGGCTGGTTAATTACATGGGGCCCAGGACTTGGGACATCAGGCGTAGATGTCGGTTCTTGTCAGTTATGTGGCTTCACAAAGATGGAAGTCAAGGATGTCTGTATTCACTGACAGCCATCTTGCATCACCATTTGTAGATGTAGAGCCAGAATTCAGGAAGAGAGAAATTGAATAAAGTTTTTAAGTAAGGGGACTCTATTTTCAAGGGGAAAAATGCCAAGGTTAGAAGGAGGGACAATAGCCATAATTTTTAGCTTAAGACTGCTATGCCCAAAGTATGAATCTTACCTTCGGAGTCTGGGATCCCACCGATGTTTTTCCATACTTGGCCTGAATGATTGATGTAGAAACAGCATTCTTCCTTTGGATACAGGCAGGTTCCCCCCTCTCTCACAGTGAGGATATAATTCTCTGCAGTTTGCAGAGTCACCTCAGCAAGTGAGTGTAGTTGGCTCTGAAGACCTGTCTGGGCAGCCGCTGTTCACCAGCGATTCTCAGCTGTTTCCTCGGATAATTGGAATTGAATCCCTAGGAGGAGGAATAGCCTCCAGCGGCAGCTCCTGCGTTTATCGGAAGTGCCATGAGACTAACTGCTAGTGGCTGAAGAGGTCCCACCTGCTTAGTCAAATTTGATTGCTGATAAATTGGATGAGGCACAGATGATTGGCCACAGCCAAAGGTATTTCTGTTACATAAAACGCGAAGAGCAATGTCCAGTCCAGCCAGGAGTGAGCTTAAGATGGGCACTATGTCCATGCAGTAATTCAGAAGACAGGGCACGCCCGTGAGGAGAGGAGTCTTGAGAAGGAAGTCAGAACAGAGTAGGTTGCTCCAGTATCTTAAGCAGGAAGTTACCATGCTACATGCTACATCCATTGGTGGTCCCCTTGGCTCCAGTCAAGTGATGGTGATATCCTGTGGTGTGGAAAATTGAAGGCTGCATCACTCCTGTTTGAGCAGATGCCAGCCTTGGGCCACCTCAGACTACCTGTCCCATCGTTTGGCGGGACATAGGGCCACCCAGGGACCTGCCTTTCCCCATTTTTGATAGGGAGTGACAGGCGACCTGTCCCTCTGGGGACTTTGTTCGGCCCAATGTCCTGCCGGCCGCGTATCTAGCATCTGTGGAGCCTCCCTGGGTGTGGTTGTGGTGGCAGGAGGCTGCCCGTGGCCTTGTCATGCCACCATCATCTGGGAATACCTAGCCTCTCTTTTCTTTCCTCCTCCTGGTGTCTCCCCTGCTTTATCCTCTCTTTCTCCTGAGCCCTGGCCTCGAAGACCTGCTGTCTGTTGTAATACACCGAGGTTGCTGTGGTAATTCTGTCATCTCTGTGGCCTCTGAGTCCAGAACAACCCTTTGGAGGTCCTCTTAGTGTCTGCTGCTGACTGGGTCAGAAATCTGGTTTTCAGTATGACCCTGTCTCCTGAGTCCCTGTCCAGATTGGCATGTTTCATGACTGCCTCTTTCAGTCTTTCTAGAAACACAGCTTGGGTTCTCAGCAGGCTCTTTCTTGGGTAATGGCAGACACATTCACAAAACTGATGAACGTCTGTGTGTCAGCCTTAAGCCCAGCCTTTATGCAGATCAAATAGTGGTCCTCAAACCAGCATTGGTCAGACTTATAGTCCCACTTGGGATCCGTCGAGAGGATAGCTGTGTCTTCTATGAGATAATTAGGATCTGTCAGGTGTAGGCTGTTTGCAGTTTCTTTGCCTCTTAAGTCACTCTCTGGTTCTGTGTCTATGAGAGTCTGAGTTAGGATATGACCCTGATATGTTTCCAAGTCAGATCATGGGAAACTGTTAAATGATGAAAACTCTCTATATCACCATCAGGATTGTCATGTAGCTTCCCATGTCTATTTTAATTTGTTTAAGTTCAGTGGAAGACAAGAGCTTATGCACAAGCTGGCGGATAAATTCCCCAGCTGCCTGCACATGGGGGAAGACCCTCTGTGGAGGTACTGCTTGTTGTCCCATAGCTGGGCTGCTGTCTAGATGGCAGATATTCAGGGGCATCAGGGAAACCTGGAATAAGGGAAGACTTGGGAGTAGCAGGGTTTTTGGAGGCTGAACACCCAAGGGGTTTGCAATCTGATGGAAGGAGCTCAGGGTATTGAGGCTGAGTAGGATAGCTTATATGTCTCTCTGAGCGCATTTCTCTGTAGAAAGCTTAGGTTTAGATTCTGTGGTGTCTCAGGTGTGATGTTAGAGGAGCAGAACCAGCATTCTTAGTTTTCACAGGGGCCAGCCTCTCGTGCAGAAGAATTCGAGCCTTGATCTCCACAGGGTCTGGGAATCAAAGCATTCCAGTGTCAGAGGATGCAACCCAAGGAGCTATCACAGAGAATGAAGTGTTGATTCCTCTTCTGGAATGAATGGGAAGACAAGTGAGTGAAACAGCTCAATATCTTGAGGTCATACTTGGTGGCCAAGCATGCATGTAGCACCAACCAGTGCTCCAGACAGGCATTCCCATACAACACAGTCATGACTGCTAGTGAAATGGTAACTTTTCTCTGCCGTCGGTCCCCATGTATCTAGATTCAACCTGGGTGGGTGAGCCGTAGCCTTCAGTTAGGGCAAAATTTTGTGATCAAATGCGGTGAGTCCAAGCAGTGCCTCTTGGGTATCCAGCGTGTGAGGAGGGCAGCCGTTAGAAGAATCTGGCATATGCTACTCTTTTCAGTCTGCTGGCGGGACAGCATCCGAAAGGCGAACACTCCTGGCTTCAGGATCCCCAAGATACCTCATGCATTAAGCAGTGGCATTGCATTGAGTAGGTGGTTATATGTGATTGTTTGCTTATTTGCCCTTAACAGAATGGTCAGGTGTGGGACAATTCCAGCCACATGGAGAGGAAATGGAAGATTAGGATACTAAGGGAGTAATCCTCAAGAAAATTTTGGTCTCTATACCTGCTGGCTCTCTATTGATTAAAGCATTGGCACATCTAGAGATGCCAGGGTAAAGGAGTAAGAGAAGGATGTAGGAAGCTCTGAGGTGATCCTTAAGACTCAGAAAAAGGCATAAAAAACAAGAAGATTACCGCCAGGCAAGCCTCCTGGAGATCTGAGGGCCTTATCAGCGGCCAGTAGAAAGAACCCTGAGTCCAGGTTCAGACTAAGAGAGAACACCAAATTAGTTAGGAAAGATCACCTCTAGTCACCTTACCAGACAAGGTAAGGCAGCCGTGAGAAAAAAATGCTCCTGTGATGAGGAAGAGGTTTTGGCCCTAGGCTGTGAGGCTCGATCAACTGCATGCCAGGTAGGAGAGAGGTTGGCTTCAAAATGAGACGTCTGGGTTAAGTTGGACCTGCAGATAACATTGAGAGCAGGGCAGAAAATAGAGAAAATTCAACAATAGAAAGAACTCTGAGCATGGAAGGGACAAAGTCAATATGATGAAGAGAAAGACTTAGTTCTCACAGGGAGCTGTTGGTGAAGAAGTGAGTCAATGGAGCAATGTCTTTCCTCTCTGAACAACTTTCCTGTATGCCCAGTCATGAGCTGCCTCCTCGGGAGCGGTCCATGCATGGTGGGCCCACGTGGCTGCTGCCTCCAGGTGGGTCTGATAGACGTCTCGCAACCAAGGAGTTCATGAGATGAAGGTCTCCAGGGGCGATTGCCCCAGACCATGTCAGGGGGAAGGCTGTCACGGGAGTATTACGAGTGGCGGCCATTCTGTTGAGTTTTAAGTGGCCGTTCCGTGCCTGGATGTTTGATAGTGACGTCTATGGTCTTTGATTAGCTAACTGGCAGATAACCCAAAAACTGAAGAAAAAAGAGAATAAAAGAAATGGCAGTCAGTCGGAGAAATTTGAGATCAGAAAAGGACATCTCTTACTTACATTGACATACTGAATAGTGCTTGGGCAATTGCCACAGGGTTTGGACGTGGGTGCTTTTACAGTGTGCCTCCATTGCATGGACATTGACTTGCACTCAGCAGAGTGCCTAATGCAAACTTCCCTGGTCCATGACTGACTTATCATGTCACAGGCGTCCTCCTGTGGTGAGTACCATAACGGAGTCAAAGTGCTTGACTCATATGCTTTCATTGCAGCTGTTTTGTTTGTGAAAGAGTAGGAGAGGAAAGTTCTCTAGACAACAGGTAGGCTGAGAGTGCTTCCAGAAATCCTAGACAAAATTCATGTCCCAACATCAAATATGTCTATTTCCAAAAAATCAGAAGAAAAGGAAATACTTCCAAACTCATTCTATGAAGCCGGCATCACTCTAATACGAAAAACCAGGCAGAGATATCAAAAAAAAAAAGAAAAAAAATTACACACCAATATCCATAATGAACATAGAAGCAAAAATACTAAACAAAATATTAGAAAACAGAATTCAAAAATACATCAGGAGGATCATACACCATGAAAAAGTTGGATTCATCCCACGAATGCAAGGATGGTACAACCCACAAAAATCCTTCACCATCATCCACCACATCAACAAAAAGAAGAACCAAAACCACATGATCACCTCCATAGATGGTGAAAAAGCATTTAAAAATTCAACATTCGTTAATGATAAAAATTCTCTACAAAATAGGTATAGAGGGCAACTACCTCAACATCATAAAGGCCACATATGACAAACCGACAGCTAACATGATACTTAACAGCCAGAAGCTGAAAGCTTTTCATTTACGATTGGAACAAGACCAGGATGCCCACTCTCTCCACTGTTATTTAACATAGTACTGGAGGACCAAGCCACGGCAAACAGACAAAACAAAGACATACAAGGCATCCAGATCGATAAAGAAGTCAAATTGTCACTATTTCCAGATGACCTGATATTGCACATAAGAAACCCTGAAGACTCCACTCCAAAACTACTAGAGCTAGTATCTGAATTCATCAAAGTTGCAGGATACAAAATTAACACACACAGAAATCTGTTACTTTCCTGTTCACTAACGATGAGCTAACAGAAAGAGAAGTCAGGAAAACAATTCGATTCACAATTGCATCAAAAAGAATAAAATGCCTAGAAATAAGCCTAATGAAGGAAGTGAAAGACCTATACCCTGAAATCCGCAAGACACACCTAGGAGAAATTAAAGAGGACACCAATAAATTGAAATTCACCCCTTGCTCTTGTCTACAAAAAATAGATATTGTCTAAATGGCTATACTACCTAAAGCAATCTGTAGGTTCAATGCAATACCTATCAAAATACCAACAGCATTCCTCAATGTACTGGAACAAATAGTTCTGAATATCATATAGAAACCCAAAAGACCCCAAATACCAAAAAAAAAAAAAAAATCTTGAGAAAGAAGAATAAAATGGGGAATTAGGCTCTCAGACTTCAAGCTCTACTACAAAGCTTCAGTAATCAAACAATTTGTCATTGGCACAAGAGCAGAAACAAAAACCAGTGGAAAAGACTAGAAAATCCAAACATTAACCCAAAAGTATACAGTCAATTAGTATATGCTAAAGAACTTTGCATATACAATAGAGAGATGATAGCCTCTTCAGAAGCCGGTGTTGGCACACCTGCAGAGCTACATGTAAGAGAAGGAAACTTGACGACTGTCTAACTGCATAGACAAAAGTCAACTCAAAATGGGTCAAAGACCTGAATGTAAGTCATAGAACCATAAAACTCTTAGAAAAAGGAAAAAGATAGGCAAAAATCTCTTGGACATAAACATGAGCAACTTCCAAGTTAACAAATCTCCCCGGGCAAGAGAAACAAAAGCAAAAGGAACAAGTGGAACTATATCAAGCTGACAGGCTTCTGCACAGCAAAGGACACCATCAGTAGAACAAAAAGTCATCCTACAGTATGGGAGAATATGTTTATAAATAACATGTCAGATATGGGTTGACATCCAAAATATATAAAGAACTCATGCACCTCAACAAGCAAGAAGCAAAAAATCCAATTAAGAAATGCGTAGGGGATATGAACAGACAGTTGTCCAAAGAAGAAATTCAGTTGGAAAACAGGCACATGAAAAGATGGTCCACATCGCTAATCAGAGAAATGCAAATTAAAACCACAGTGAGATATCACCTCACACCTGTAACGATGGCCAACATCCAAAACAAAAAGCAACAACAAGTGTTCGCGAGGATGTGGAGAAAAGGGAACCCTCCTACACTGCTGATGGGAATGCAAATTAGTTCAATCTTGTGGAAAGCAGTATGGATTTACCTTAGAAAACTCAAAATAGAAACACCATTTGACGCAGGAACCCCTCTCCTAGGAATTTAACCTAGGAATGCAGCAGCCCAGTTTCAAAATGACAGATTCACCCCTATGTTTATCACAGCCATATTTACAATAGGCAAGAAATGGAAGCAACCTGTTTCCATCATTAGATGAATGGATGAAGAAGATGTGGTACATATACTCAATGGAAGATTATTCATCTATAAGAAGAAAACAAATCCTGACATTTGCAATAACATGGGAGGAGCTAGAGGTTATTATGCTTGGTGAAATAAACCAAGCGGGAAAAGACAAGTATCAAATGATTTCACTCATATGTGGAGTATAAGGGGAAAGAAGAAAAAAAAAACTGAGGGAACAAAAAGGTGCATTTTGCAGAAACCAAGAGTGGCCCTACAGTTACCAAAGGGAAAGGGACTGAAGAGGATGTGTGAGACGGGAGGGACAAGGGGTAAAAAGGGTCATTACGATTAACAGACACAATGTTGGGGGCACAGCGAGGACTGTACCACTCAGAGAAGACAAGTAGTGATTCTATAGCATCTCACTAGGCTTACGGACTGTGAGTATAATAGGGTTGGTGGGGGGGACCTGATGAATTGGGGAGTTTAATAACCATAATGCTGCTCATGCATTTGTAAATTAATGATACCAACGAAAATGTAAAGGGGAAAAAAGAGGTAAATTTAAAGGACCCTTTTTACAGTATGAGATCTTAAACAAGAAGGCAGAGCATTTCCTTGTTTGACCTAGCTTGTAACATGGTATGGGTGTCAGGCTTCTCAGATTATTCCTTGTCCTGCACAGATCCACAATTATTGAATATGGAGGTACAAATAAATTGCGTGAATAAGTGTGTTTGTGAATATGACATTACATAATTTATAACCCAAATTTTACACACTGTGATATCTCATAGGCAGCCAATTTTACCATATCCATTTGGTGGATGTTGAGGTAGCACTATCATGGAGTAGTTTAGCTAAACTCTTGTATTACCATAGACAATTGAATTAGAAAAGGCAATTCAGAAGTGTCCAAGTAAACAGAATAATGGCCATATTTAACCCTTATTTTTAGCTTTCTATGCCCATGGTTATTCTTTTTGGGGTTATACATCCTCATAAGCAACCAGTAAAAGTACAACATATTGAAAGAAAAAAAGAATGAAGTTTCTTGGAGTGTTTTTTATTAAGCCAATTTTGAGGTACTAATGATCGATGTGAGAATGTTATTTTAATAATATCCACAAGTAAACCTAGGAGTTTTCAGTAGATGCAATTATTTGATTTGCCATTCAAGGGGATGCTCAGATAGTAATAAAAATATTCTGTTTGCTTTTCTGCTTATCCTTTTACCTTGCTTGTCTCTTCTTAAATCACAATCTTTTTGTGTTGTGGAAAGAAGATATGAGGTCATATATTTATTATTTTGAATTAGGCCAGAAATTTTTTCCAGCTCTTAATATGTATCAATAATATTTTTAAGGGGAGATTTTTAAGGCAACTTTTGATTTGTGTAAGAAGAAATACGTTAGAGAGTGAGTTAGATATGTCAGCCATTTATATTGTGATGATTATGTAAAAGGTTCTTGTAAAC